>VYZR01001658.1:14029-37152 GCA_013400675.1 Oxylabes madagascariensis | reverse complement strand
AAATCTTTTCATTCCTCTCACCATCAATTAATTTCTCCTGAAGAAGAGAAAGTCCTTATAGATGGTTTTCCAAGGCTTTGTGATTAATGTGATCGGAGCCCTGATGGCTGTCGATCAGTGTTAGAACATCAGTCTCATTTGCAGGTAACCTGGGACAGGTCCACTCCACTTCACTTTGCTGGGCTGTAGCACAGTCAGATCTGTTCGAGATGCATTTTGTTACCGGCAGACATGCCCTCAGGGCACTACATCAATTTGCAAGTACTTAGTCACTGCTGCCTCTTAACCCTCCGACCACCAGGATATTTGCATGGTTTAAGTTAAATAAACTGTATTCGGTGTCTGACTGGCATAAATAGCGATTTCTTTAGCTAGTGGATCCGAATTAACCAGGTCTAAGAAAGGCAGACCTGGTAATCTTGGTAATATTGTCGTTGCACATTGATATTTCAGCTGAGGATCTCGGGGATCTTTATGCCTCAGTGCAGGGGACAGGGCGGGGGGGTGAGTCGACAGTGAGTATGAGAGTGTCCCTCTGTGGATGGACACAGGGGTAGAGTGACCCATTGCTGCCTACAGCAGAAACCTGGGCAGGGCCTGGAAGTTTCTCTCATTTTGGTGCTCTACTCCCATTTCCAGCTCCAGTCTTCTGCTTCCTAGAGTCAGAAGTAAATGGGAACTTTGTTAGTTCGTTTCCCCTTGACACCAGAGCACCACGGAATCCCACTGCCGTCCGGGACTTTTAAATGGTGCTGACAGCCTTCTGCTGCGGCTGAGTCAGGGCGTGCTGACGCTTTGACCACCCACTGACCCTTCGACCACAGCACCAGCCCTGTCGCTGGCAGAGAGGGAGAGTGGCATTTGGGCAGAGGGAGGCAAAACAAATGGAAATGAAACAGGATAAGAAAGGAGCTAAGGCTTATGTGTGACTAGACCTGCCAGACTGGTGAAGAAAATTGTCCCTGATGTTTTCCAGTGAAAAACAGCTTTTGCACTCAATACACGTTTTCAAGTACATGATTATTTTAATGATTTTTCATGATCTAAAAAGTTTTGATTGCCAAGAAACTCCCAAATGTTTCCATTTTGTAACCTATGGGTTTTTCACAGAGAAACTTGAAAATCAGCACAGACAACAAAAGTCCCTATTTCCATGGGGAAAAAAAGACCCCCATCAGCTCTGGCTGCAGCCTAGAATCAACCCTGCAGATAGTACCAGAGAACAATCTCCCATCCTATTAGCTCAATTTGGTGTCAAGGAAAACTTTTCCCTTGTTTAGGACTGCAGAGCAGGCTTCCTCCTGCATCCTCACAAGAGGGAGTAGCTGTTATACCACGTAGCAAAGGGAAGAGGCAATGACACCATGTCCTATGTCAAGGTCAGCCTTCTTCTAGACTCTTACAGAAAATATTGAGAGAGGAGAGAAGTGGATCCTCCTTGCAGCAGCTTTCAAACCATTTTTCTGCTTAAATCACATTTTGATGAAAGTTGGGTCAGGAAAAGCCCAGAAGAGAGGGGCAGGAAAACTGGGATGTGTAGCAAATGTTAACAAGGGACAGCATTAAGAGGGTTTAAATGGGCAGCTTACACACAAAACGTTTTAAATCCGATGGTAAACGACAACGATGTTCCTTTGTGCCTTATTGTTAAATCGTGTTGGATTAATTCGACATTAAGTGATATTTCCTCTGCCATGCGGGCACATCATTCCCAAGAAATTCTGTGTTTCACTTGTGCCTCGACCAGCAGAGTGGGACCAGCTTCTGTTTGCAGAGGTAAGAATTGGTTTCCTCTTCCCTACTGTTCTCATAGACTGTTTTCCTAGATACTTTATGGGAAAAAAGAAGTCTGAAAAATATTGCCTTTTCAGATTCAGCTTGGCTGCTTCTGTTCTTCCTAATCAAAATCTCACTATCTTGGAGAAATTTTCTGCTTGTGAAGATTGCAGCCTGCTGTTACCTGACAGAATTTTGATGTTCCATCTTGGAGAACACAACAATTAAGAGATCGCTCTTCAGGACACATTTTCTCAGGTGCTCTGGGATGTCTTGGTATATAAGGAATGATTGGCCCTGAGAACAGCCCTGAGAGCTGTGTTGCTCCTCTGAAAGTGCCCTTAGGACAGCAAACCAAAAGTCATGGGTTCTCTGCAAGATTTTCCACTGATCTCAGTCATTTGGACAACTTTCAATTATTCTGTTCTAGACCTCAAAGCTGGACTAAAAATAATAATAAAAAAAGAAAGTTAAAATAGCAGCAATTCCTGGAAATTCTCCTGAGCTTTCTGGTACGGTCCTAGTAACGGGTATCAGGAAGCAGAGAACAACTGCATAAAGCATTTGACATTGATTGAATATATAGATTGGTGGTGTCTCAACCCCTGTTTTAATCTTTCCATTACCTATGATATTTTTTTACAGAGAAAGTCTTATTATTTAGAAAACAATTTCTTGCAGCCTTCAAATAGAAGAGAAGCTGCAGCATCTTAATGGAAGGTAAATTACTGGTGCTTTCACAGCCAGAGCCTCCCCCTGGACTGATGGAAAGGTTAACCATTTAGCACCTCCTCTGTCTGAACACTACTCTCCATGAACACGAATTTGGCAGAATTTGTCACAGTGTATCCCGTACTGGGAAAAGCTTATCCACATTTGCTGTGAGGGGTAATTATTTCATGCCAAAGGGGACTAAATTTTTAGCAGCGGGGAAATCCCATAGGGGGAGGTGCCAGTAGCTGCCGCCCCTGGTTGCAAGGTGATCACGAAAATTCAGGTGGTCTTCCCACACCTCCCTGCCCCGAAGCAAATGAGGAACCACACTTGAGCGCCAAAATCGGGTTCCAGCTGAGGTGTCTAGGTGGGAAAGGCAATTCCTTTAATCCACTAAGCTACTTTAGGTCCCCATCTTTATCTGAAACTCACACACTGCCACTGGGAACTTGATGGACTGAACTACTTAATGCAATCAGCATTTCAGTGTGCAAGTTGGAGTTTCTTGGTTACCTTGTTTAAAAAGGAAGCAGCCAAAAAAACAAACAAAAAAAAACCCCAAAAAACCGTTTTATTACAACACTCTATTGGATGTTGGAGACAGCATTTTGGAACCAAATTCTCATCAGACCTTTGTGCAGGTCAAAAAAGCATCTCAGCATAGGATGGAGAGGACAGAATGATGTGGGGTGTTTAGTCTGAAAATGGCTGCAAGCATGAAAGTCTGTCTGTTTTTTAAAGCCAAGGAAATTCAGCACAAGTGCTAAAAAATGTGGAGCTGGTTAAATCCATCGTACTGCCAGCAGACACCGTGTGACATGTTGATTTTCCTGTCTCTCCCTGTTATTTGGTAAACCACAGAGGTTTCCCACACCTCCACCCTGAATCCAGCTGTCACAAATCCAATTTGGGGAGTGCACCGACATCGCAGCACTTGGATGACTGCAAGCAGCGCGATACATAATGAAAGTCGTTTTTGTCATCAGGCTGTTAAAGCTCCTCCCAGCTCTTCTTGTTCTTAGATTTTGGCATGGGGGAACTCCTCTGACAAGAGGGAAAGCTAAAACTCACCTCTAGCTCCTCCTGTGGGTGGGCAGCAGGTGTGAGGCTCAGGCGATACCTCCCTCCATCCTGTACCCTTGTGCCTCCTCAGCACAAAATTTCCGCAGAAAAGTCACAGAGGGACTAAGGAGAATTTGGGAAAGGATGAGGAGCTGGCATTGAACGGGGCAGGGGTCTCTCAGCTGAAACTGCTGCTGCAGCACCCTGACCCCAGGGCTGAGCCTTGGGATGTTACATTTTCACCCCATGCCCCTGCTCAAAGACATCTCAAAGCCTTGACCCAAAGCCCCCAAAGCCCCCCTTTCCCACCCCCACCACGCCAGTCAGCTTGACACAAAACTTAAAATGCTTCATTACCCTTCATGAGGTTATTAAAGGCAATAAAGTGGGGAACTCTGGGATGGGAAGGTTACCTCCAGTGCCACTAAAGCAGGGAGGGGTGTAACAGCTGAACAACCTGCCCTCATAAGGCTTTGAAAGTCAAAGTCAGGGGCACCAGGAAGATTTGTTGTTATATTTGCCTTTGTAATCCACTCTGCCTTTTTATTCCATAAAGAGTCTGTTCTACATTTTGCTCTGACACCCTGACCATGTGCCGGGGCTCCCCCTTTGTCCTCTTCATTCATGGGATCAGGAGATGGCTGCTCTTTGGTGGCTTCACCCTTGCCTGCGTTTTACTGGGGAGCAGCATTTCTGCCCCTATGTCCGTCCAGTCCATATCCAAACAGTGGTCATTACCCAGAGTTTCCCTTCAACCATCTCTCCTTACTTCTTTTTCCATACACATGCAATCCTGGGGCTTTGTCCTACTATATTTTCCCTCTTATTCCTTTTTCCTCTGGAAACTGACATTTCTGAAGTTTCTGGCTCTTCTCTCACCTTTGGGTCAGATCTTTGTTCTTCCCTGGGTGAGAGTTGCCAGCTTGGGACACAGCAGAGGAGACAGGACAGTGGTGCCCTGGAGAAGAGACCACAACCACTTGAAGAGCAATTTCCTATTTGTGCAGCCCTGAGTCTGGCTCCAGACCTGAGGACAGCACAGCTCACCCTGTGTTTCTCTCATCATCCTCAGAGGGGTCTCCAGCTGTTTCCTAACCTCATGGCTGTTATAATCATCCCCCCAAAACTGAGATGTACCACAGTTTAGAGGGAGTTCATTCCACAGCCCTTCCCAGGGGATGCAGGGCACAGCTCACTGATGGTTAATGGCAACATCCACATGGGTGAGAACCAGGAGTGAATTGAAGGCCCCTGGAAAACAGGGGAAAGAGATGTTCGGAAGGCTCACACTCCTCATCATTAATTTCAGACTATAAATGCCTGATAATTCCTCATTTTATTGCCCAGCCCCACACTTAGTATCAGGGGATCATGCAGGGATGCTTCATACATCAGTTCTGAAGGTCACAGCAGTGGTAGGAACCTACCCAAAAAGGACAGGGAAAAGGGAGCAGGGAACCACTGCTGCAGTGGTTGGGCTGTGGTTGGAAACAAAACAGTGTCCAGAGCAACTGAGAAAACGAAATATTGGGATCTGAAAGCAAAGAGGGAAAGGGGGAGACCTGTCGTGGACAAACAGGCCTACTGGAGTTGAAGCTTATCCTTAGCTGGATTCCTGATCACAGTGTTCAGATTTTTATCAGTAAAAAGACACAGCATTTTTTCACTTAAAAAGAATCTTGTGAAAAACAAGTCCCTGAATCCAACATGACTTTGTTGGGAGCTAGGTCTGTCCTGGACAGCAAATTATTTTTCTCTGTGTAGATTTTTACTACCTGATGAATAGAAATTTCACAATACCTGCTCCATAGTTTTTAACTAATGCACTTCTTTTTTCAGACATTTGTCTGTACTCTTGTCACTTGCTTTTCCTTTTCATCTTTCCTTTTCTCTCTTCCCAAGCACTGTCACTGTTCAGATCCAGCTGACAGTGGTTAGGATCACAGGGTAGAATGTGAGCTGGAAGGAGATGAGGTTTTGCACTCTCCGACCTTGTCACTTAGACCCCCACACTGAAGCTCACACTCGCTTGGGATCTAACTCCTTCTGGGTGTGGAAACAGAAAGGATCCTGCAAGAATAACATTGGTAAGGAGATTTTACTGAGGACAACATGTGGACAATTTTGTGGTGTTAAGTCTAGAAGGTTCCTACACTTACTGCAGCAGCTCAGCTGGCCTTGATTGCAGAAAGAAGGACCTGGTATTGCTCATGGAAGAAGGTGCAATGGAAAGCAAGAGCCTGGAAGACACAGGATGTGGAATGGGTCCCAGAGCCCACAACATAAAGGAGTGGCTTACTGGACCTTGATGCACAGCTGGAGACACTGGACCTTGATGCACAGCAGGAAGCCCCATTGCTGATAATATTAAAGCTGGATTTACAATGCAAAGGCGTAAGTAGCGAGCTGTATTTCCATGCAAATGGATTTCTATGAATGCATGTATGGAAAAACAGCAGCATGGATGAGTGGAGCGGAGCTGAGGCAGGCAGGCGCATCCAGCACGAGCAATTTACGATGTTAGTTGGGAGACCAGTGGAAAGTCCTCTCATGTTCTCTTAATGTCTAGAGTTTTGCTTAATAAGCATAGAAAACATGCATATTTATTCTAACCTTTAGCAGTGCTTACTGAGGATAGGTCATATATGTCTTTGACCACAGCAGTATTTCTCAGGGATCTGAGTAATACAAAGGCACCTCTAAGTTTTCCACTTAACAGACCTCTGTATATCATCATGGACACTTGTTCACACTTGAAATGTGGCCTTCTTATAACCATGAAGCAACTGGAAATAATAAATGAGAAAATGTCTGACTAGAGCAATATTAATTATTTCTAACAAACCCAATATTTGCATTGCAGCCAATATGATGTTGTACGTGTAACATTAGCTTCAGTTACTGCATTGAAAGGTCAGCATGAAATGAGGGGTAGGAAAAGATCTCTGGTTTGTGAACATGTGCTGTGGGCAGTCAGGAGGGAGTTATTACAACCCTCATCCTGATGTTTAAAAAAGCACAGGGGTATGTTATTCTAATCACTCACTTACCATTTATGAGTTTCAGCTCATACTGACCAAACAGAAATCATGTGCACGTGTACAGACTATTTTTGATTAGCAGCTAAGGCCCATTCCCAAAAAGACCACAGGCACAGAGAGACTCTGCAGCTGTGCCTACAACCAGGATAACGTCTTGGCTGGGAACAAACCTCCGTTATCCTTGAGGAATAAAATATGCACAGTAATCAGGCAAGGGAGATGTCCAAGGTACAGTTAATTTTCGTGAGACATATTGATCATTTTGCAGTAGTAATGAAGTGAGACAATATTTAGAGGTCTCCAAGGGTTTGCTAATCAAGAGGCTTTTGCCTTGGTGCTTCAATGTGATGCATTAGAGACAACATAGACAACACAGAGAAACCAGTCCACGGACCACTAAGCGATGATCTCTGCTGTGACCACACTCCCGAAGTGCAGGACTCTTATCAGTATTCAAGCGTGCCTAGCAAAAGACCATGAAAGAAATCTGTGAGATGTCAAAGACTGGTCACAGAGGAGTCAGGCACACAAGGATTTCATCTCGCCTAGACACGCCCAGGCTTTGCCAAGGGGGTGTGTGCAGTATATTAAACATGAAGCCAGCAAGAATTCAGGCAAGATAAAACACAAACATCAAAAATGCAAGTATGCATGAATGCATTTTTGTCATATTGCCACTTTCATGTAATAAATTCTCTGCCTAGTCCTTTTTGAGATCATTTCATACGAAACAAATGTAATCACACACTGAGTGTGATATTCAGATGATGGGATGCAGGCACACACAGAGTCAACACCTCTGAGCTCGGTGTAAGGATGGAAGTTGGTCCCATGAGGGACAGGAACTCCTGGGGAAGTGAATCTAGTGGCCCACCAATATCCTTTCTGAATTACTAACACCAGACGCTCAAGGACAAATTATTCCTTTCCAACCTTTCTTTTTATGAAATCTTTCTCTTCTCCCAAAAGATGTAACGTGTGTGTTAAAAGGGAGCTCAAGGCAGTAGGTAACTTCTCGTGCAGGGAATTATAATGCCTTCCAAAACAAACGTTTAATATTAAGTATGGGCACTTTGCTCCATGGCTAAAACCTCAACACTCACTGCTAAAAATGCTGTGAAGCACAAGGGCAATCTGGTCACACTGCCTTTTATTGTGGCATCAAATTGTATCAAGCACAGGGTTTATCCAGTTCATTAATATGAAGAGATTTTTGATCTTGTTTGTCTTTTTAGGATAAGCAGATGACATTAGAGTTTGCATCAGATTCTGCCTTCCTGATCAGCAGAACCTGCCTCCTTCAGATAAGTGTGACAAGTTTAATTTATGCCACAACAGAACAGTGATGAAAAACACTGAATCTAAATAAGATTTTTGACAAAGCTTTCTTACCAGAAGAGGAAAGAGCACAGTAATTCATACACGCACGTACACTCAGTCATCCATACACAGCCACTGAATCTTACGGCATTATTAATGGAGATGTTTGGCTTCATTATTTGTAATGTCTAAAATATCTTCTTTGTTGGATGGCTAACTTTAATGTCATATTGGCCTCAGATTTCCCCCTGAGGGAACTTGCAATCTGTACTAACAACCCAGTTCAACAGAGAGGCCCATTTAACACTCTTATTAGCTCAGTACAAAGATTAATTAACCAATGATCTCTTCCAAACAGCTCCTCATCAGTGGTTAATAACATGTTTGTTAGTTAACTTCCTAAGGCTAGATCTGTGATGCTGGTTAACTGTTTTAGCAGTTGTTAAAGGTTTTATTGTCAATGTAAATTGTGCTTCAGGATTTGTAACAGGAGAATTGTTCATAAATTTTTATCTGGAAAAAAACCCGAAAAGTAAATTTAACCATGTAGATAGAAAGTCAGTCATTTAACCAGTGGGAGTCTAAGATTCAATTAGAAGGAAAGCCATATTGAGGATAACTGTATCTCTAAAATGGTCTTTGCAATATTCTTTACAATGTATTTTAAGACATGCCTAAGACTTCTGCTGGCTTTTTGGATGTTTTTATTTACTATAGCTTTCTATTGCCATCTAATAACCCTTCCATGACTCCTTTTCCAGCAAGCTTCTGTGCAGCTGCCAGCCCACAAGAAGCAGCACATGCCAGCAGTGGAGGGATGGAGCAGGCCAGTGGTGACAGCTAAGAAATAATTGGAATCAGGCTACATATTGCTCTGTCCACCACTAATCCAGGTCAAAAGCTGCATGAAATTTAATTTTGTAAGCCTGGAAAGAAACTTTCTGAATCACAAAGCTACCCTAGTCTTGAAAAAGGGAGAGGAAAATAACCCCAGCAATTCAAATTAATTTAGGGTTACATTGATTTCTCCTCCATCCCTTTATGGGACCATGTCAGCATTTATCAGATTAATGTCTGCAGATAAAATATTTCTTTTGTAGCTGTGGACTTTGTGCTTTTGTGCCGTGCTTAAAAACAGTGACACCCTGTAAATCCTCTGAAAGCTGCTGATTGCAAACATGTTTAGGATACCTCTGCCCACAGGCAGCCTGAGGTGTGACAGCCCCTGGGGCCATGCCCAACGTGTTGGTTCTTCTCACTGGAGCTGTGCACGGCCAGGAGCAGCACACTGAGCCCATGGCCGCTCCATGGCACCAAGACCATCACAGGGGCACCCCACAGGCTCAAGCATGATGGCAATAACTCCACTGCCTGTGTCCCATGGCCAGATCAGACAAATTACCCTCTGGAAACTGTAGTAAATATATATATATGTATTCCAGTAACAATCAGTGACAAAAGCCAAGAGAACTCCTGCTCTTTAACTAATGTTCCCTTTTGATACAGGAATCAATACTGTAGTGATTAGGTGCTTTCAGAGCAACACAAAATACTTCTGAAGAAAAAAATAACCCCACGTGATAAATCCTCCTCTGCTGTCCTTGGGTGAAGAGCTGAAAACCAATTTCTACGGTTCAGAAGCAAGCAGGGAAGGAAAACATCTTTCCAGATATTGGATTTATCACTTCGGTAGTACATCAATTTTATCATGTCATTTTCTTCACACTTCACATTGGTTTATACAGGTGAAAATTAGAGTTGAATCTCCCATACATAAATGTGATATTTCCTTTCTATCTAGATGTGCATGGTTAAGCTGAGCCTAGAACTGATATATGCCTTTGCCAGAAAAAAAGTCTGACTCTCAAACTCTATATGGTTGCCTTACTTATTAACTACCCAATACATTTTTTTATAAGTTCCAGGAATTTAAGCAAAAGCAGGTTGATTTATTCTCTTACTGAATTTGAACAGGATTAAATTGCTTTTCTTAAAACCACGCTGAAGTGGGAACCTAATTTGAACATTTCCTTATGAACAAACCTTGTGGTTATGTAGCCCTCCCATTATGACATTTCAGTGTAAATGGTAATGGCATTGGTCCTATGTTCCAGGAAAAGGCTCATGTGTCCATTCAAACCTGCACAACAAACAGCAAAACAACTCTGTTTTTCACAGGTTTAGAAATGTTTTAAAAACACTGTTTATCCCTTTTTTTTGTTTGTTTGTTTGGTTGGCTTTTTTGTTTGTTTGTTTTTTGGGGGGCCTTTTTGTGGTTTGGGTTTTGGGGTTTTGTTTGTTTGTTTGTTTGTTTGTTTGTTTGTTTGTTTGTTTTAAGGTTCCATGCTTCCACTTTGACCAGAAGATGCCATGATTTACACCAAGCTGTCATCAGGCATCACTACCATTTTTTATGTATAGTTATGAATGCAGCATTAACTAGACCAAACAGCAAGACAGGATTGTGCATCACGCACTGCATGCACTTTAGAGTCTACTGATGAATAGGCAAGGCCATATTCATAATTTGTGCACTAAGAAAGAAAAAAAAAAGTGGGTGAGATTATAGCAATGAAAATGGAAATTAAAGGCATGAATACAGCAAATAGATTATGCTATCATTCCAGAGCAGACAGCAGAGAAGTCACAGTTGCCCATTTATGTTTTGACAGTTCATGCATCAGATGGGATTTTCAAAGTGGGATACCACTGTTTGGGGAGGTGGAGAACAGAATAGCTGCTGCTAACTGTGGATTTAACAGTGCATTTATTATTTGCACAACTTGCTTTTGGATAAGCTAGCAAAAAAACCCATTTCCTGAAAGAAAAAATAAAAATAGAAATTCAGATCATGCAGGAAAAATGTCACAGTCAGGCATGTTATCTGTCAATTTATCTCCCTTACAGTGGTCCTAACCAGACACCTCAAAGGGAAATTGAAAAGCCATCAGACAGAGTATTGTCTAACAGAGTTAGAGACAGCCTGACATAGCCTGCTCAGCAGCTCTTATAGTCTCCAAGAGAGGAGCTGTTTAAGCCCCCACGTATGACATCCTGGAAGATTCAAACATGCCCAAGGTGGTTCCCAAGTGCAGGAACGTGTTTGAGCCTGAATGACTGTGTGGTGGAACCTGGCTCACCCCAACATGAATTTTTTCCAACCAAATGCCCTATGTGATTTGGCAGCTGGGTCAGGGACTTTTCCCAACAGGCAGCTATCCCATTTCAGGAGTTAGGACAGCTTGCTCACACAGAAACTGCTGGGTACCAGGAGCTCACAATGCCTGACAGCCTTCCCCACTGTGTAAAAGTTCATGTAATAGAAGCTGGTTTAGACACAGTCTTTATTTACCTGTATATGCTCACAGCATGCTTAAACCTTTTGAAAATTTTCCTAAGTTTTAGCTTCTGCCACGTCCTACAGCTTGAACTCTAAACCTAATTAGGCACTGTGAGGAAAACAAGAATTTCTATTTCATTATTCAGTTCTGCCAGTCTTCAATTTTACTGAATATTGACTGAGTTTTGTCATAAGGAGCAGGAAAAAAGTATCTTCCATGCTTTTTCTGGACCACTACTTCACATAATTTAGTAGTATCTACTATTACTCCTTTCCTGTCTAAGGACACAGTCCCAAGAATTTTAATATCCTTGATATAAGATCTTATGTGCCTTCCCAAGTTCTCACCTGCTTTGCAATAAACTTTCTTACATTAGGAATCTACTCATTGTGCAGTTTCTACCTCTGCATACCTATATTTTTCTGTATATTCTTCTATTTTTGGCTTTACACTTATCTCTCTACATCAGATTGAAGTTTTCTGTGAACTTTAGGTTTCCTTCTGGCACCAATACCACAAACATATGGCACTACAAGGTAGAGACATTGATTAAATTTTCTGCTTCAGTGTTACGTCAGTATGGTGGGTTGACCCTGGCTGGACACCAGATGCCCACCAAAGCCACTCGATTCACTTCCCTCAGCTGGACAGGGGAGAGGAAATATAATGAAAGGCCTGTGGGACAAGATAAGGACAGAGAGAGATCACTTACCCATTACTGTCATGGGCAAAACAGACTCAAGATGGGGAAATTTTATTTTAACTTACTATCAGAGTAGAGTAAAGAGAAATAAAATTCAAGTCTTAGAACACCTTTCCCTCACTCTTCCCTTCTTCTTGGGCTTAACTTTATTCTTGAATTCTCTATCTCCCCCACCTCAGTGGTACCGATGAATGGAGAATGGGGGCTGTGGTCAGTTCATCACTCGTTGTCTCTGCTACTTCTTCCTCCTCCTCAGAAGGACTCACACTCTTCCCCTGCTCCACTGTGAGGTCCTCCTATGGAAGACAGTCCTCTATGAATTTCTTCCTGAGAACTTCCCATGGGCTGCAGTTCTTCAAGAACTGCTCCAGTGTGGGTCCCCACAGAGTCACTAGTCCTGCAAGCAAGCCTGTTCCAGCATGGGTTCCTCTCTGCACAGTAACACAGGTGCTGCCAGGAGGCTGCTCCAGCATGGACTTCCCACAGGATCACAGCCTCCTTTGGGCATCCCTCAGTGCTAGTGTGGGCTCTTCCACATGCTGCAGGTGGATCTCTGCTTCCTCAAGGACACCCATGGGCTGCAGGGGCACAGCTGCCTCACCATGGGCTGCACCAGGGGCTGCAGGGGAATCTCAGCTCTGGCGCCTGGAGCACCTCCTGTCCCTCCTTCTCCACTGACTTAGGTGTCTGCAGGGCTGTTTCTCTCATGTAAACTCACTCCTCTGTCCATGAACAATGGTACAGGCTTTTTCCTTCCCTTTCCTAACTCTGTTATCCCAGAGGTGCTATCACTGTCTCTGCTGGGCTCAGCCTTGGCCAGTGGAGGGTCTGTCCTGGAGCCAGCTGCCATTGGATCTGTCAGATACAAGGGAAGCTTCTGGCTGCTTCTACAGAATCCATCCCTGTAGACCCCTGTAACCAAACCCATGCTAAGCAAACCAAATGAAGTCACTTTTGGACATCTTGATGCTGATTGGCAGAAGGACTTGAAATGAGCTAAATGAATGGGCCACGTGGCAGCAAACACATCTCCATGGGTTTCCCTCCAGTTGTAACTGTGATTTGCAAATTTTCTCATCTTGCTTCTCAGTCAGCTCCTTCCCAAATCACAAATGTACAGGGAGGTCACCCACTGTGAGCTGTTTGTGATGAGACGTGATCAGTTAATCCTCTATTTTACCTTCTGTTTCCTTGTTAATTTTAAATTCATGTCATTTCTTTATTCTTCACTCACTACAGCCTAATTTTTTCCTACTAACCTTGTGCGAGACGTTTCAGAAGTCCTCTGAAACCTCTTGCTAGCACATTTTCTGTGAGCATGCAAGGCACAGATGCAGGCACGATGTCTAAGACAGAGCCAGCTGCATCTTTCGTGCTGGTACAAAGCACCTTTGCAACTCAGAGAGAGGGTAAATATTGTGTGCACCTATTCAGATCTCAGTAGCCATCATAAAAGTACATATGAGCAGCATAGGCCCCCACCTGTTCTTTTTCTGACCTTCAGTGTTTCTCCCCATTTCTCACTTCCTCAGTTTTTCAGAAGACAGAATTCATATTCCATGCTTCTCCTAATTTTCAGGGCTCTTTGAGTCTGTAGGTTGAATCCAGCTTATGAAAGCACAGGGAAGCAGACCAGGCAGACCAGCTGAGAGTCTGCAGGTACTACAGAGAGTAGTAAAACCACTCCTCTCCCTGCTGGAAACACCCATCTGGGACCACGTTACAGCCACACAGCCTGTTCACAGAGCTATTTCACCAGTGCTTCACGTACTCACTTAGCACACCTAGATTCTTCTGCCTCAATCATTCTAACGAGCAAGCTTCCATCTTCTAGGAGTGTGAAGCTGCACTCCCAGGCTGAAAACTACCACCCACAGTACTCAAATTGTGCCTCATTTCTGTTACTCCCTTCCTCAAGCACTTTCCAGGCAGTGCCTCAAGCACTCCTCATACCCACAATATATCCAAACAATGAATTGAATCATTAAGTCGATGAGAAAGAACATGTTCCATTCCACCCAAAGCTGCAAACTTTCTTAAAATCCTCATCCAAAACCCATTGCTTCAGTCTTCCCTTGGTTAGGAACCACATGCTTGCAACCATCACAGCCCCTTCACGCATGAACACACACTTAAAATCTGGCAGCATATTGCTCTGTGCCTCAGCAGTTTATACTAACATGTATCCTGACACTTCAATCTTTATAGGTAATACCTCAACTTCATCACTAATGAAAGAAAGCAAGCCTGTGGTAGATGCATCTGCAGAAGTGAAAGCAAATATTAAGAAATTGAGCTTTCCCAGAAGTTTATCTTCCCCCTTTCATCAATTGATCCCTCCTGATAGGGCAGAGGCAATAATACCGGCTGTTCAGTACAAAAACGGTCTTCTTCCATAAAATTCTGGGTATTTGGCCACTAAATACTGTTTTAGCACTTGTCTCTCCCACATGATTAGTGTCTTTTATAGAGTTTGATGAGACAAATTTTCAAATTTTCTCTAGGCTAGTTGTTGAAGAAACTCCTCACATTTTGATGTTTGATCACATTGCTTTACTTTGGAGTTTAGAGCTTTGTTTAGAGCTTTTTATTACTATTTTAACAATTCATTTGCCATTCTCAACTGTATCCAAATCCAAGTTGCATCCAAAAACACCTTGGACACCCACACTGCCCACAATCCCTTACTTATCTTAAAATGTGTGCAATGAGACCAAGCATACGGTACCCTATCTTTGGGCCTCCAATTGGCATTAAAAAGAGTTTTACAGTAAAAACAGCTGCTTTGTAAAAGGACTCTTTGAAAAACAAAACAGGCTTTGACTTCTACTGCAAAACAAGAGGTTCCTGAACTCTTTCAGCTGGTATTGAAATGTTGGAATTGAACACACAGGCTGTGTCCAGCTCCAGCCAGCCTGTTCCCTGCTGAAAGGCATCCCTTGCAGTAGGAAAAGGAGAACACAACTGTGTCAAGGCAATTCAAATAAAAGCCTTAATCTAGCAAAATTGTTTAAACTCTGCCTTTTGAGTACGTTGTGCAGATGGCCCACTCTCAATATCCCTATCTCCCTCCGCTAGCTGAAGCAGCAATAGCCCTAAAGTACTGTTTGGGATAATGAATGTGACACTACCCCAAGATACAGGTCATAGTCCCAGTTGTGTCCCGAGGCTCTAAAAGTCTGCTCTGCCTGTGGATCCGTTCCGGCTGCAGGAGCTGGGCTCAGCGTTTCACTGGGACAAAAGCCTGGTTCATCCACCAGCACAGCATAGCTCGTTGTTCTGCAGCGCCACGTGCCAGTGGCACCTCAGGGATGCTTAAAACTAATTTATCATCCAACTAGGCACAGCATGGGCTTAGCAGCAGAGAGGGCAGACGTCTCTAATCTGGTTCAGGGACCACTTTAAAGTCACTGCCACAGCTTAAATGGAGAAACTGAGTAGGGAGAGATGCTTCTCCATGTTTTCAGACTTGAAGCCAGAGCACAAAAGGGCACCCAAGGCACACATTTAGCCCCACTGCTGGAAATATTACAGGCTCTATTGTATGTTCCTGAAGCCTTGCAAAATGTGAAATGGACTAAAATTCTTCCACCCACTCTTTTTCCACACAAAATCAAGCTGGGAGAGAAATGGGGAGGAAGGAGGAGATGCAAGAAGATCCATCACAGAAATGATCAACACAGGGAAGGTGTGGAGGGTCCAAAGATGGGAGGTCCTAAAGCAAGGTCTGCAATTCAGACAAGTTTTATGCCTTTTCTGAAATCGGGATGTGGGCAATTCTCCTTTTTTTAAAGCTGTTGCAAATTTGTGCACTAAGAAAGATTAACTTACATTCCCTGCAAGAAAAACATTACTTTTAGTTAAAACAATGGAGACCAAAATACACATACACAGGAACTTCTCACTTACCGGGCTCTACCTGTACAGTAATTCCTGCCAGGTGAAGGGAAATGCTTGAAAAAAACATCTTAGTACTTCCCACAGGAACACATACATTTTCTGCCAGTACTGTAACATACTTCTGCAGTCCTAAGTGCTGCAAACTGAATAAAAGCAAAGGTGCGTAAGAGGCAATTTCAGCACTGTCCTTTGTATAATCCCAACAAATGATGGTACAGGTCAGCAGTGGCTTTGACGGGACACTATCACTTCAGGACATAATCAGAGTAACTCATCAGACCTACTTTATTTTGCATTTCCTAGGGTAATGTGAAATATTCTTCTCCAAACTAAGTGCATATATACACCTTGACTGTTTTACAGGAAGACAGTTTAAAGCACGGTGTAATTAAATGCCACACCATTAATCTATTTTGTGTACTGTGGTCTTAGATAAGGCTGTTTCTAGCCATTAAACATTTTTACGTCTTTTAGAGACAGAGGTTAAAATAGGCTTTAACATAATTGGCAGCAATGATCTAATACTTTCAGCTTAAAGGCAGCATTATTGTAGCTATAAAACAGGTGAGAACACATTTAAATGCTGAATAGAATTGGTTTGTTAACTTTGCTCAGGTGCTACAGTGTTTAAGACATTATTTTTTAAAGTGTATATAAAATCATCAATGACATCACAAATAACGGTTAGCAAGCTAAAAATGTCCAGCAAGTGAAAAACAAAAGGAAGTTTTGCCTGAGTCACATAGTTTAAAAAGAATAATAATAAAAAAAAAGGCAAAGATTTTTCACATCATTTGTATTTGATACTAGTACTATAAACTGCTGTGTGGTCACTTAAAAAAATAGAACTAAAAACAGAAATAAAAACTTCCTCATGTCTTCTTCAACAATCCTTTAAATGTAGTGTAAGAACATTTTACTGAACCTTAGGTACACTAGGTGTTACAGAAAGCATTGTAGTAAGAAGTCTCTGTATTTGAACTGCATTGCTGTACATAGGCCTTTGCCTGAAGCCAATTCAACTGCCAGCAATCACAAGAGATATGAGATAGACCTGCTGTTAGCACACTCAACATCCCACCACAGTGTGCTGGTTCCAAGTGGAGAAAAAGGGTAAGAAACTGATATAAACCAACTTGTCAAAAAATTTAGTGGTTCATAACTCATTTTCAACCTGAGTGAGAACAATGAAAGCAAGCTGCTCTGCAGCAACCCAGTATCAAGGTATAGCTATGGATTTTTTTTCTGTCCTCTATGAGCAGAATTCAAAGAAACAGTTCAAGTTTAAAGCCAGGAAAAGTATAGAGGTGTATATAGAGACTTAGTCTGAGGTTTTAGAAGCTTTGGTTTCATATGGAGGACAACATAGACTACCTAAAGATACCTTACTGGTATGATCCAAAGATCCCTCACCGATTTTGTAATAAAACAATTCTTAGAAAATTGAGCCCAGGCTTGGTAAGTCCCTAATATGCCTTTGAAGTCTTAATAACCAGCAAAAACATCATTGGTCACTGCCTCTACAGCTGACATACAAAGCCTCCTGAAACTCAGCAACCGTGAAACACCCTCAGGCTGCTGCATGGGATTTGATCTGCCCTGATAATTAACAGAATGTAAAATTAATCACAGAACATCCTGAGTTGGAAGGGACCCACAGGAATCGTCCAAGTCAGACTCCTGGCCCTGCAGAGAACACCCCAAGAATCACACCATATGCCTGAAAGCCTTGTCCAAATGCTTCTTGCTTCTGTCAGGCTTGGTGCTGTGACCACTTCCCTGGAGAGGCTGTTCCAGGGCCCAACCACCCTCTGGGTGAAGAACCTTTTCCTGATATCCAATCCAAACCTTCCATGTCAGCTTCATGCTGTTTCCTCTAGTCCTGTCAATAGTCCAGAGAGTAGAGATCAGTGCCTGCCCCTCCTCCTCCCCTTGTGAGGATGTTGAAGACAACAATGAGCTCTCCTCCAAGCTGAATGGATCAAGTGACCTCAGCTGCTCCTCCTATGGCATCCCCACAAGGCGCTTCACTATCCTCATTGCCCTCCTTTTGGACACTGATAGTTAAATGTCTTGTTTATATTGTAGCACCAAAAACTGCACACAGTACTTGTGCCCCAGCTCAGAGCAGAGCGGGACAATCCCTTCCCTTGCCTGGCTGGCAATGCTGTGTCCAATGCAACCCAGGACAGGGTTGGCTCTCCTGGCTGCCAAGGCACTCCTGACCTGCCATCAACCAGGACCCCCAGGTCCCTTTCCATGGGGCTCCTTTTCAACCTCTCATTCCCCAGTCTGTCCATACGTCCGGGGTTGTCCCATCCCAGGTACAGAACCTGGCACTTGCCCTTGTTGAACCTCATACAGGTAGCGATTGCCCATCTCTAACTCAGCAAGGTCTCTCTTCAGGGCCCCTCTGCCTTCCAGGCAATCAAGAGTTCCTCCTAATTTAGTAATACTGGCAAGCTTACTTAGCCGTTAATGAAGATGTTGAAGAGCACAGGGCTGAGGATGGAGTCCTGAGGAACTCCACTAGTGACAGGTCACCAGACTGATGCCACTCCTTCCACTACAACCCTGTGTACCTGACCCATGAGCCAGCTGCTCACCCATTGCATGATGTGCTTATCCAGCTGTGCGCTGGATATCCTTTTTGTCCAGAATGATATTTGAGAGACAGTATCAAAAACTTTACTGAAATCCAACTTCAGATAACATCAACTGGCTTCCCTTATCAACCAGGTGGGTTACCTTGTAGAAGGAAATCAGGTTTGAAAAGCAGGTTCCTACACCAAGCCCTGCTGGCTGTAATCAATGACTGCACTGTTCTTCAGGTGTTTTTCAATATGCACTAGTTAGTCCTTTTTGAAAGCAGCCAGCATTTCCAACATGCAGTTAGTCTCATAAATACAGACACCTAAAACTGGTCATAAATAATTTCTTGAAGTGTTTCTTTTTGTTTATTTTGTTTTGTTTTTTGCTTAAACTTTTTCTTTAATCAACAAGAAAGAGAGCCTTAACTGACTGGACTAAGTTTTTGTGCCCAGAAATCACATTAAAGGAAACCTAAAGTTAAAAATGGAAAAGAGCTAGAGTTTGATCCAAATCCACACCAGAGGCTACTGTGATAAGAAAGGGATTTGGAAAAAAGAAGGCAAACAGACTCACAGCTATTTTAACAAATTTCAGAAGCATACTGAGGGACCAAGGTGGTGGTGGAAATACCCATTCATAATAAGGAAAAAGATACACAGACAGTTTTCCTCAGTTTAATATCAGTTGATGTTATAAACTGCTAAACCCAGACATCTTCACATTATTACACTTGATGCACCATAAAACAGGTTTATGTTACAGTGTAAGGTTCAATATTACAAAAGTTGCAGAGACCTCCACACAGAAGTCTTAATTTTTCATTTCTATTCACATCTAAACCCAATATTCTTAACTGTGTACAAATGGAGTATTTCCTTTCATCTTCTAGAGCTGCTTTACAACCACCAGTTCTAAACAGCAACACCAACACTGGTAAGTGAAAAATCAACTCAAAATCAAGGAAGTGCCACTGCAGCCATTTGCTCAAGTCACACACACTTCCTGCTGGAGAGCTGGCTGTGGAATTTTGCTGTCCTCTGTCTTTTCCTGCCCGGGAACTTGGCATACAGTCTTTCGTTTGAATAACCGTAGACTCAACCGTAACAAGTCGCTGTCCATTGCTGCGGAGTTTGTGTAAGTTTGTTTTGTTGCACCCTGTTGAAATTGGAAATGGAATTTTAAAAAACGAAGAACTAAAAACAATGTCTTTTAACACGCAAGCTGGGAAATTAACCTCAAGTACTCTCAGTAATTAGAGGTTTAATCATACTAATCATACCACTAGAAAAGACTTGGAGAATTAATGATTTTTCTACTAGCATACAAAATGATAAAACCTATTGCAGAAGTTTTAATTTGAACTTGGATTCTTCCAATTCTTATAAAAGCACATGGAATCTTAAGCAGGAAAGTTATTTAACAGTTACCTTTGATATAATATTTTACCTAATTATTTTTATTATGTATTCTCTAAATACAGAAAATGTATCTCCAGAATTTAGACCCCAGAATGGTAAGAACCCAGACTCAGCTCTAGTCTCAATGTCTCATTCTACATAAAAAATGAACACCCTACAAGCTCTCTAAATAAAAGTCAGTTTATTATTTAAAGGACCAGATCTGCTTCAGAACAACAAACACAAAAATTATCTCCCAAGAGAAACGCTCTGCTTAGGGGCATCTGTGTTCCCACACTTTGACCAAGCACTTGCCTTCTCATTCTTCATGAGCTGCTTACGAATTGCAGAATCCCTGCGGAAGCACAGTGCTTTGCAGCACGGACCCAGGTTGCTGAGAAGACCTGCTCTCTCTTCTTTTCGCCGAAGTGCAGCCATGTTCAGTGCTCCCAGTTCATGTTCAAAAAGGTTTTCTGCATCTAGAAAGAATTGAGATTTACAGAGATAAATATAAACATGGCATTTTTGAACAGCAGCACACAGTCATATGAATTTTCTTAATATTTTACTATTAGTATTTCTGCCTTCTAAACAATAAAAAGGTTTAGAAAAGAAAGAGTATTTGAGTTTATAAAATAACATGAATAAATTCTTCACCATTCAAAGGAAAGGATGGATACCCTTGTATTTAGTTTCAGCACTGGAAAGCAATATTGAGACAGCAATCACTGGGAAGCCTAAAAGTGAAGTGACAGCTTTGGACAGAAGATGGGCTATGATTAATGGTCAGACGTGATGGACAAAAGGTGTTTGTTTACCACCTGCATTAATCATAAAGTAGCCCAAGTTTCACTTCTTTGCAAGACATCAGGTAACTGTGCCAGTGTCAACACTGTTTTTGTATGGCTATGCAGAAGTGGAATACAACTATCTAAAATAATTTTTTTATTTCCGGTGGTCAAACCTGGAGAACAAGTCAGTAGCTGCCAATGTACCATCCCTTCCTACGGCTCACCTAAGGCATTTAACAGAACTCAAGGTGAGAGGACCAGTCCTTCAACACATTTACCAGAAGAAACAGTGTGCAGAAACAACACTTTCAGAAAAGACAGTCTTGTTGTAGAACACGATTCACCTCAGGATCTGTTTCTATGAAATGCAAAGACAAAAAGAGCACACAGGATTGGACCAGAGCTCATTGATTTATAGCCCTTGTACAATAAATAGGAAGATTATTACGTAATAGGAAAAAAGCTGGAAAGGTATGTGGTTGAGTCCAATCCAGCTGCCTCTATATAGTAAAGCTGGGTGCTCAGCAGAGCATTTAACACCTCACTCAAGATGTGAAGCACCCGGAAAATACAGCATTTAAAAGCAAAGACTGCTCCAGCAGTTTGGCAGTGTGAACACAGAAGAAGACAAAGATGCATTTTTTAAACCACTCAGAACTTGGATGAAACTCAGTAGTTTTTTAAACGAGTTTTTAAACAAGGTGAAAAGAAACAAGAAAGTTACATGAAATGAAGGGCAGGTTAAAGAGAACTGCACTGAAGTCAAAGACAACCTCAATGGACAATCAAAAAATGGAAATAAGTGACAAGACACAAAAAAGGCCACTTCAAAGGTAACAAGGACAGCTTGCAGCATCTTCTCAGGTGCCAGATGCTTGCTGAGCATATCTGGCAAGTAAGCATGTCCATACCCTTAGAGGAACAATTGCATATCATAGAGGGCAAGTCAGTTAAAAATCTCAATACCATCACATACTACAGATGTTTGTTTCCGAAGAAAAAATAATTTAAAAAGCACACCCTGAAACAAGGTATCACTTCCCTACTTTCTGCATTTAATAGTATTACTAGAAATATTTTGATTTGTTCCTCAACAAAGATGGGAACACCAACCTCAGGAACAAGACAGGGAGACAACTCAAACCACCATGAAGTTCAGAGTGAAAATGCTACTTTTTCACTGTTACACACACTGAGCACATCTAGCTCAGATTCATACAGTTTTCAGGGCACCATATTTGTGCCTTTCTTTAGAATATATGTGCTGTGGCTGTGTAATCTCTATACAGAGAACATTCAGATCTCTGGCAGATTGCAGAGGAAGTGCATACACTTGATAGCCTACTGGCAGTGTAGGAACTCTGATGTGTGAGACGGCACACACACACCAAAGGGAAATCAAGAGAGGCACTTCAAATCCCCCATCCTCTCCAGAGCAAGGTTCTGCTGAATCCAAGTATACTTAAGACAGTCCAGAGGCAGTGCTGGAGAGCCTCCTATTATCACTAAGGACTTTATTTCTAGGGAAGCATACAAGGATTACTGAGATTATTTCAGGTATCATTTTAAACAGCCAGATGGAATGATTCTGGAGTACAGTTGCTGTTGCAAGGAATCCCTGGTAAGAATTGTTGAAGGATACAGCAAAATTAAAGCTTACATTAAAGCTAAAGAGAGAGACACAGTTCATATCTTACTATATCAGTTTGTACACTCAGGAAGACTCAATATTTTATTTGGCTCAAAAAAAAAAAAAAAGTAGGAGCAGTAACAACTCATGATTAATATAGTTATACAATTTAAAAGGCTCAAGCAAACAGTGACATTGATGGAGATTAACACAGTTAAAAGAAGCTTTGGATTTTTTCTTTTCCCCACTCATCTGAGACTGTGAGGTTAACAAGACAACTGCATAAAGAATAATGTAAAGTGAAAGGTACTGTTTCAAATTAAGAACTAGAATTTACAGAGTAAAAAAAACATGAGCTCCACAGATACTATTATTTATAAGCCACAATTTTCTAACATTTAGATCCTGCAATAATTTGCAGAGAGGTCTTATAGAAAGCAAATGTTTCATAGTCCCAAAAGAACCATTCTATCATGCAAGTTGTTGCAAGCAGCTCAACTGGTTCCTGGGGTGTGAAAGAGAAAAATTAGTATTCTTTCTCATGGAAAAGCCCTGCTAACACTCAGAAATGTAGTAAACAGCACTAGTACAATTGATGCCTATACCATTTATCACACACGTCTTATGACATACACTTTGTCCAAATTCCAAACCTGTAAGTTATTGAATTTCCCACTTTTAGTAGAGGTATAATATATATATTTCACTTAGTGCCTTCATTCTGATCCAAAACTCCTATCTATGAATTCTACAAAGAATCCTTAGAATGAAAATAAGAAATCTTATGTCTTTCTTGAAATAGTGCTAGTAGTTCACTGGAAGAGATATTTAGCTGTCCATGAAACTGCTCATGCAC
>VYZR01001658.1:0-11436 GCA_013400675.1 Oxylabes madagascariensis | reverse complement strand
TTCACAAAAGGGACATCCTCTCCCCTCCAAGATTGAAAGATCTGACTCAAGTATTTAAAAATTCCATTGCTCTAAGCTCAGGCTTCATTACAGTTCTCCACCATGGGTACTAGCAATGAGTTGTGCCACACAAACTGGACAGAATTTACAGGGATCCTCCTCTGTGGATGACTGTTCTGGTACCTTCCAGCTCCCTTAGCNACCTTAACTCCCTGCAGATGATAACCTGCAGAGAATTTAGAACACAACCTTTGAAAAAGAGACAAAAGAATACACATTAAAACAAGTACGCTGAAAGGCTGGACCTAAGAACACATTTAACATGCACAGCCTACATGGTTAAAGGTGCCCTCTTGGAAACAGGTCATGTACCCAAGAACAGCCTTTCATTATCTCTTTTCTCAATTTCTCAAAGTACTCTCAGATTTATTGCACCATGCTTTTTCTCTAGTTTAAAAATAGTTAATTCTGTCTATTGCAGCAAAAGTAGACTTTTCTAGGCTCACTTCAAATACTATCTTTGTCTGTCAAGTGCTTCCACTCCACAGATAATCTCCTTAAATGAGACTTTCTCAACAGGATCTCTCAACTCTAAAGACCATTCTATGAGTGATCAGGTAGGAGACCTAAGTACTAAATATTCCTCACCACCCTATTGAGACAGCATTTGATTTAACTGCCCAAATTAACAATGAACACTACAGGTAATTCTTACTAAAAATGGCAAACACAATGAGCATAACCATAACATACACCAGTTACTCTGGATTTAGATTCTTGTTTCTTTTATGTTGTTCATATAAAAGCCAACTCCCTATTCTTGCAAAGCTCAAGCTTCTAATCCATGTGACAAACTGTTTGGAGTTTGTTAGTGTTTACCCCTTACTGACTTTTATCAATTCTAAGCATGCTTCCCCCAGTCAGTACCTTTAGGGCCAGCAAAATGAAGCTGCGTTTTCAGCTGATATTACTGAGATCACCTCAGATAAGGTTAGATCAGGAAAGATCTGTAAGGTCACCTCAGGAAAGCTACTTTTGGACTACTGTGCCAAGCCATACATATGTTTCACCTACTAATCAAACAGTTCTATGATAATTGGGCTCTGGCTGAAAAAAACCCAAGAAACAATTCCAAATCCACACTCCTTTTTTTCTCACTCATTACCTGTCACTCCCAAAATAAGAAATAAATCTTACATTGATATAACAAGGCAATCAAATGTTGGTGTTATCTTTTAGTAAACTGCCTGTTCAGAAACATTACATTTTGGAGAAATTATCTCAGATAATTTATGCTTCTTTGCCTCAAGACTTCTCCAGAAATTAGGAAACAGCACTAACACAATTAGCAATAAGGAAGATGCTCATCAGATTTCTCTCATTGTCTGCTTCCACAGCAGACAAGCTGAAGACAATAAGCTTTCAGTAGAAAATTATTGCAATATAGCTCAGTTCAGCACTATGCTAAAAGAGAAAGAATAAAATATTTGTTAATCCAGGTTCTCTCCCAGAATAGCTCACCTTCTAAACTCTCGACCTTTTCGGCCTCATTTCCATCTTCAAAGCCTTGTAAAGATCCTAAATCTTTGTCTGTTTTTTCCTTCTCTGAAGCCGCTGAGTCCCGGCAAATACCATCAAACTCCTTTTCATGATCTCTGTCCAGTTTTGTTTCACTGTGCTTTGTTGATTCCTTTTGAGAGGAGATGTCAAGAGTTCTCTCTCTCTCTCTTTCAGTAGTGTCAGGCAGCTGTCGGTCTCTCTCTCTCTCCAGCTCTCGTCTTTTCTCCCTATCCCTCTCTCGCTCCCTGAGTCTCTCTCGCTCCCGGCTCCTTGGCCAGTCTTTGTCCACATCTCGGTCCCAGTCTCTCTGTCTCCCCTCTCTCCTGTCTCTCTCTCGTTCTCGATCGTGTTCATGTCGATCTCGCTCCTGAAGCCTTTCCCTGCTATCAAAGGACCCGGATCTGGAATGAACCTGACGATCTGACTCAGGGGAACTTCTTCTTGAACTGTGGCTTCTTGAGTCTTGACGATCTGGATAGAAGATTATATATATAAGCATGACTATGACACATAAATGTAATACCATTTTACTAGACCAAAGCATTTTAAACATTCGGGTATGAAAATGTACTTCTCAAAAGCATCATATTCAAAGTAATAATGCTTTCAGATTGCCTTAGAAGATTTAACCTTACTTAGAAACATGAGGTAACTTTTCCCACTTCCAAGAAAGAACTTTAGTGGCTACTTTCTGCTATGAGAGAAACCAACTGAAGGTATACAATCATATACACACTTAACTCAGAAATTTAGGCATGGGGGGAAAAGAAAAGAGAATCACCTCAAAATTCAAAATTTTTATATCGTGTCTTCAAAAGCTAGGAATGCCTTAGTTAAGAGATGATGAATTCAGAAAAATAATTTCAGGCATGTAACCATAAGGAGAACAGAGAGCCAAAACGCTTTTGGAAGAAGATATTTTTGTACTGATGCTGTTTCAGTTTTAAAGTATTTTACCTGTTGTTTTTTTCACAGCAACTACATACATAAAAAATGTGACTATTTTGATTTGCAATGAAGATGATTTCCACGTTAATGTGGAAACATTAACAGTACACCTAACAGGAACCATAAAAAAATTTACCTCATTTTGCATAATTTCAGGAATTTCCATACCAAAATTAACACTAATAATGAATTTAAAAACATTATTTAGATTATAAAACTATCCCAATATTCTGTTAGCACAAGCATTTTCTCTATGAGGTTTTTCTGTCCTACAAATTACTTTATTCCCCAGACAGCATGAACCAAATCCAACTGATGTTTTGGTGTAAACAAAATGGTAATCCTGCCACTGAGAATCAGCTTTTCAAATATGTTAACAGCTGCAGGAATCTTAATTCATTCTAGTTTTACAGTGAAAGGCAGACAGCACCTCCCTCTCCTATCACACTAATTAGAGCCATGAAGAACAATTTGGGACTTGTACACAGAATGATAGGTCAGTCTCACTAAAATATATCTTATTACCTGAAGATGTGCTGCGACTGGGTTCTCCTCGTTTCAGCTGATCAATTCGGGACTTCCTTTCAGTGATTTCTAAGCTTTTCTTCTCCCTATCCCTGTCCCTCTCCCTGTCCCTAGAGCTACTGTGCAGGATCCTCTTCCGTCCAGTCTGATCGTCTCCACTGCGATGCGCTGACTCATTGGAGGGGGATCTAAGCCTGCTGGAGGCATGGCTCCGATTGCTACCGAGGCTGCTGCTGCGCTTCTGGTCCACAGGCTTTCGGTGTGGTCCATCCTCTATAGTAACATGAGGGGCTTCCACCTTTTCTCCCCTCGTCCTGTGACTTTTTCTATGGGAATCCTCAGTGGTTCTTTCTGGAACAACAATGTCACCACGTTCAGGAACATCTTCATCTGACCAGTCACTAAATGTTGTATCTTCTCTTTTTGTGGGGACTTCTGCCACTGCTTTCTCAGGTGGTGCTTCAACCAATTCTTCTTTATTTACAGGAGGGGTTCTTGGGCCTTTTTTCTTTTTATGATGTGGAACAATTTCTTCGTCAGAAACTTCAGAATCACCCTTGGATCTCTTCCGCTTTTTCTCCACATTTTTCCTTTTTTGACCTTTTTTAGGGGAAAAGACCTGACTTTCCTCCGTTGCTGGTTCATTGGCGTACCTTTCTACCCCACTGTCATCATCTTTCTTCTTCTTGGTGGCCTTTTTCTGTATCTTAGACTTCTTCTTGCTGTCATCATGCATTCTATCAGAAGCATCTCTTTCTTCAGAAGGACGGTGCCCAAGAGTTTCCTGAACCCTGGACCGGGAACCTTCTGAAGCATCTGGCTGCTCTCTTTGCTTATCTGCTGAAGAAACCCTCTCTTTAAACTCTGGTTCTTCATAGCGCCGGGAACTTTCCTTTCTGTCCGATTTTCGCTCTTCCTCTTTCCAGCGGCTCTGCCGCTCCTCTGTGACGTGAGAGGGGCTCAGTGACCGGGATTCCTGTGGCCGCACAACCTGGCTCAGGAGTCTGTGCTTTTCATCTGCAAAATGCGAAAAAGAATGTGCCTTTATTGTGTAGGAAGGAGAACGTGGGAGCATTTGCTGTCTTCTGCATGCCAAAAAAAGTGTCCATTAAAACACATAAGCCATTACTTCAGTTAGATTTCTTAGGTTTTTCTACTGCTGCAGCAGCATAAGACAATTTCCAATTTGGTAAACATGCACCTTAAACAGAAGCTGTGGAAGTCACTATCACCTGGCAGACATAACACACAGTGACAAAATGAAGATAAATGACAAATAAAGATGAGGAAAAATGGAAAAGTGCTCATAAAAATATGGGGAACACTTACAAAACTTTCCCCATGTTTTTTCTATTTAAAATTGCAAGTTATTTTCCATAGACAGAAGATAACCTGGGTCCAGCTGCAGAGAGAGCCCACTCTCACTTACTTTTATCATCTCCACTGTTGTAAGCATCACTATCAGGAGAATGATCACGGCGACGTTTGGGTGACTGACGGGGACTTGGACTGCTTTCATTTCTGTGACGCTTCCTGCAAAAGGAACATGCACCACCAAATTTCTTCAGGATGCTTTGAGTTTATCATCAATACAATCCCTGTAGTCTAAGCACCTCATACAGAAGACATTTAAGGATGTCATGAAGTTCTGTAGTTTTCTAAGTTGCCATTCCAAGTAACAGCTATGCACTTAAAGGAAGCACAACAGATATACTGGGGATATTTTTCATGCCTTCACTGGCAGTTCTCTGGTGTTGGAAATTTGGTAGTGCAAAGGGTAATGGATGTTCCAAAGAAATTTAATTAACGAAGTCACAAACCCTGACCTAGGTAGCTGCTATTTGAATTTCAGACTTCATAATGTACCACAGTTTTCTACTACGTTTCCATTAATGACTGTATTATTAAAGGCAAGACAATTCAAGCATGCATAAAAGGGAAAATTACATTGTCCAACTCAACTCTTAACTCATACGTAGTTCCATGATTCAACACTAACAAAACACTGGATTAACTTCACCAGTACCAATCTGGGGGCTACCAGCATGTGACACACAGATGCAGGGGAGACAGCTCCAGACCAAGACTATGCATAAACAGGATGTCTTCTTCCTTAAGATACTTCCCTGTCTACTAACTTACCAAATTCAACAGTAAAAGACTGCCTTTTTTTTTTCTTTGACTGAAGTAACATTTAGATCCACTCACTTGGATTTTCTTTCCTCGTGGACATCTCTTGAGCCTCTTTCTTCTCGAATATCTTCTCTCTTATCCCTGCGGTCTTCCCTTCCTTTTTCTTTGTCATCCCAGTCTCTCTGACGGTCTCTTTCTTTGTCTCTGTCTCTGTCTCGACCTCTCTCCCTTTCACGCTCCCGCTCCCGATCTCTCTCTCGTTCCCGCTCCCTTTCTCGTTCCTCCCGCTCTCGGTCTCGCTCCCGCTCCTTCTCCCTCTCCCTCTCTCGTTCCCTTTCCCTGTCATGGTCTCTGTCTCGCTCCCGCTCACGGTCTCTGTCTTTGTCCCGCTCTCTGTCCCTCTCCCGTTCCCGAGCACGATCTCGTTCCAACTCTCTTTCTTTCTCCCTCTCTCTTTCCCGGTCTCTTTCTCGTTCTCTCTCTCGGTCCCTCTCCCTTTCCCGCTCTCTCTCCCGGGCCCTTTCATCTCTCCTGTCATCAGACCGATCCACCCTTCTGTCCTCTCTCCTCTCATCCCGCTCGAGATCATCACTCCGTCCTTGGTGTCGTACCGGTGAGCTGGCTCTCTGATCTGCAAACAGAAGCAGGATTGATTACCAAGTGCTAAACAGATATACACTGCTTCCACTACACTAATAAAACAAAGAGCCTTTGTCTTGACAATCTAGATCTTGGTTTGCATTAAATAAAAGCAATTCCCTGCAGAAACTTGAATATTCCCTTTGGGGAGAAAGAAGACAAAACGCAGAATAGTTTTGAAAGAATTCTTCAACATTTAGGAAGTGGCCTTTGCTTACTTAACCAAAAGTTGCCAAAAAATTTTTAATTTTCTACCAGATTTTTCTGAATGGCTTCAAAAGACAAATGCATGCCTCACAATGTAGCTGTTACAATTGCATTACCCAATGATTCCAAATCTGGTATAAGATCTTTAAAAGCTGGGAATGGCATGCATAGTTAATGTTAAGACTTCTGTACAAAGATTTTACTTCCTAAATCTATTAGGAGTCAAGTGCTTTACAAGGACTCAATCTATTTACAACACAGAGTAAAAGTTTCTGCAAAATTATAAAGACTGGCCTCTCTCATCACAGAAGAGATCTCTGCACAGAAACACACAATCAAATCTACAAGATAGGGAGAGGCAAGGATGAGACTGGGGAAGCAGAGCTGCCCAAAGTTTTCATTTGTGTTCACTGCAGAGTCTTACAGTTTAGAATCTGAGTTTGTTGTTCAGACAGTGGATTAGAGTCAGAGGGAAAACTAAACATGTAGAAAATGACTGATCCAGAAGGACAGTGAAATCTGATTTATTCAATTATATTTACTCTCTACAGACTTATCTACATATTCTTCATTGTATTTTGGATATTTTTTGAGTATTTCTACAAGTTTTGACTATTTCATAGCAATTTCTATGCTCATGTTAATAGTATTTGAGCTGCAAAACATCAAAAAACTATTTTCCTACAACATATATATAAAAAAACTATACGAAAGAGGGAAAAAATGGCATGAACAGAGGTTGGTATTTCTCACTCCATTACTCTGAGGCTGAGTGCACTTCGCTGTAAATTGAGGCAATGTCCACTAGGCGTGAGCAGGCACAGTTTGGACAGAACTAAATCAATAAAACGCGAATTTCCACCAGTTTAATCAATTTTCATCTCTGAGTGAATTAACAATGATTTAGTGTTCCCCTGTTACCATGTAAAATTAAAAGCAAAGCTGAGTGACATTTCTGCCTTTTTAAAAAGATAAACCATCAATCTACACAATCGGTTCCATGAACATGTTTCACATTCTTTTAATGGGGCCTACAACACTGTAATATGATTTACGGTGCATACCAAGTATTAGATTTTATAAAGAAGTTCTGTAACTCCTATTTGTTACGTCAGTTTTGGTGGCAAAACACCCCCATGAAAGTCTTATGCGAATCAAATGCCTCAAGTGTATTAGACAATTAAATGCAGACAGTCAGCACTTCTTATGTGACTTCATTTTTTGAAGTACTGTTCCAGTGGTTGTTTGGAAAACTCCCATATTTGCCTTAGTTGAATAAAAGCTCAAATTTGCAAGCTTGCATTTTAAAATCACACTCCTTGCATATCACAAAACCAAAATCTATCTCAATTTTTTTCAGAATGACAGATATTAAAACTGTAGTCTAATTAGGGAAACTGCCTTGAATTATAACTCTGAGGATTTACTATTACAAAAAGTGATCTAAATTTTTAAGGAAGAAGACAATAAATTTTGAATGCATGCTCTATATTTTTCCCCTAAAAGGAAACACAACTCATTCAAAGCAACTTCCCTACTAGAAATTTATTTTGTTGTGATTACATGCTTTTATTTCCAAGGTTTCTTCTGCTGGTTTGGGGTTTTGTTTTGATTTTTTGTGGGGTGGATGTTTGTTGTTTTTCTCAATAAATTAAGAACTTGCCAGGATATGAAAGGCACAGTATTATATTATACATATGTAGGATTTATTTAGGCTGAGAAGGTGAAAGAGATGAAAGCTAGACTGCAAAAGCCAAACCCCAGGATACATTCAGTCGTCAGGATTTTTTAGCTGACATGAAAAAGGAAGCCTGGAGTTTAGGTCTGCTGAAATCCTGCCTTGAAGATGAGAGAGAATCTGAAGCAGAGCCTTTCACAAGAACAAGCAACAACAGATCTGTTTCAATAGGCTAAAAAGTATCTTTCAAAGTGGCATACAAAATATCTCTTTGAAAAACTGAAATTACACAGCAGCTAGAATATATCTGTCACCTGTAAACCAAAACTCAAGACTGAAAATAACCAACTGTAATTTTATATTTAGTCTTCACAGCTCCTCTTTTAATTTTCACACTATTTTCATTTCCCTGACTCCTCCTGTTCTCTTAATTGGTGAGCAATACAGATATATTCCAGAGTGTAAGCTGGTACTAAGTTCCTTCAAGCCAACACAGTACACTTTCTGGTACAGAAGTCTGACATCTTGCATACTATGTAAAAACTACAATAAGTCTTGCATGCTGTTTTCACGATCACTGGTATCTGTATCAATGCTTACTAGCTAATTATTTTTGACAACAGCAAAGCACTCACCACTATTAAATTCCCCAGACAATAAATTTTTGAATTAACCATAAATTTAAATTGTCACTTACTTTAGTAGCAAGTAGTCCATAACTGCCAGTCTAGTTTAGGCCTTCCCCAAAACACACTTAAGCAATTTACAGTACAAAAGCATAGTGTTTCTATACAGACAAACACAACCAGTAACGAAACACAATCATGACTCTAAGCTTACATGGACTCTAAGCTTAACATGCTTATGAAACATGAAGTGGAGGAGGAGGAGGCAGAAACATTTTACAGTGAAGTTGTACAATGAAATCCCTTGAAGCTTAGTTTGTTTAAATACTAGTTAGATGAATAAACACAGAAGATACCAGTATGAAGCCATAGGTCTGGAGAAAAGTGACAGCATTTGTGCATACAATGCCAATGAATGATCTTCCAACAGAAGTCATCTTCTATCAAGGACAGGAGTAGTATCAGTGTGTGGTGTCAGATGAGCTATTCATGAATCAGTGGGGGCAGAACAAGGTAGAAAATGGAGGTAACACACACACTCAGACATGTACATTTGACTGCAGATGTATGAGTAAAAATAGACATTTAAATACCTCTTTCTCTGTTGTCACGCCTATCCCGTTCACCATGTCTTCTTTCAAAGGAGGAATCCCTTGCTTGATCCCGACTATCATAGCGATCCCGGTCAGCGTAGCTACTCCTCGATTCCCAGCTGTCGTGGTAGTTCCCACTACTGCTGTGACCATCAACCTGGGATCCTCTAGTCCCCCGACTTCCTAATGGAGATGTAGCAACATGAAACATGAGCTTCCACACCTAAGGAAATCCACTGATATTTTATAACAACTGATGTATTAACATCTAATCAATTAGAATTAGCTGTTCATGGACTTAAGATTGTAACATCAAATTCTACTTAACCAACAACTCAAATTTCGTATGTTTTAACTGTAAAGTTATTATTTGCAAACTGTAAAATCAAGACTTTCTAAATCCTCATCCCCTGGTCATAGTACGAGATCCCCTGACTAGAAATATCAGTCCAAAACCCAGTTCACAATTGCTCTGAGTGGGCTGTAAGCTAGTAGACAGTGCATTAAGAATAGGCAGAGAAAGCAGAGATCATTCTTCCTGTAAAAACTGTACATAATTTTACTAATGAGAATGTCACACCAAGCCTGAAAAAGCCACATAAATTACAGATTATTAAATGTTGTTATTTATTATTACTATTATTATTACCATTATTAATGCATCAGACTTCAGAAACCATTTTAAAGACTAAAGTCTTGCTTTTTGGAAATCGGATGGGGCAGGGTGGTGTAGCAAGGGGAGGTGGGTGTGTGTGAAAGATGGTTTTCAGGCACCTAAGTCATGCCGTTGTTTTCGAAAGAGCATAAGAAACTTGCTGTCCAACACTTTGAGATGCACAACCCCCTATGACTTTTCCACTACACATCAGCCTCTTACTGTGTTTGTAGCCAATGGGAAAACCTAGGGTTGCAGAAACATTAAATAGAGTGATGTAAGGGTAAGGCTTTGTTTTAAAATGGGATGGCAGAATACCAATGTTATGCCACTTTAATGAATGGAGAACACAGAAGTGCTATAAGTTTCAACAATAGTTTTAATTTAATGACAAAAGAATTGAACACAGCTTTAAAAGCATGAACTATTTGGCTTATCAAATATCTAACAAGGCAGTATGAATGCAAATATTTAATCTTCAATGATAGGGACACATGAATTTTTTAAATTAAGCAATACCTTTGTCAGATAATTCTGGACCTCTGCCTCGACTTCTGCCAGTTCTATCACTTCTGCTCTCATTTCTGGAGTCACTTCTGGAGTCATTCCTTGTTTCAGCCCGCGAGCTCTCCTCTCTGCCATGGGATCTTCCATAGCTGCGCAAGTCATCTTGATACTGGTCATCCTTTTTATGGGCATCACGACTCTCTCTGTCTCTGTAGTCGTGGGAGTCTCGTGTGGAGCGCGAGTCTCTCTGGTCACGACTGTCTTTGGTATCCCTGCTATAATCCCGAGTGTCTCTGGAGTCTCGAGTATCTCTGGATTCCCGTGTCTCCCGCCGATCTCTGGTGTCTCTCGTGTCCCTCCGATCTCTTCCATCACGAGACTCTCTGTCATCCCTATGGTCCCTGGAGGTACTCTGCTCTTGGTCATAATCACGATCATCTCTTGTTTCTCTTTCTTTTTCTCTCTTGCCTCTTGTTTCTGTAAAACATTCAAAAGAGTATTATATACCTGGTTTAGTCAGAGCAAGCAAACATTTAGCACACAAATAACACTAAAATAACATACTCAAAATACACTTAGCGAATCAAAATTAATACATAAGTAGGACAAGACCATGCTGGGTTATCTATCTATATATCTAGTAAGTTTTAAAGATCTTATTCTGAATATGAATCTCTACAGTTATTAACCTGTTCAAAACATAGTAAGTATAATAAAAATAAATGTCTAACATACTAAAGAGTAAATGTACTTCAATAATTTTAAGGTAGGGTCATTACTCCTCCAATCATAGATTCCTCTTATTTTCTACATACACCCACACACACACACATTTCCAAAACATTTGTGGTATATTTAGACCACTTGTAAGGCCTCAAATGCCCAGCTAAAATCTGTTGAATTAAGTTTGAGGGTCTGATTTGCTTTTCTATTACCTATTTATAATTCTACTGCTACAGGAAGCTAAGTTTGCAGCCAGTCTAAAATAGAGCTGACATATGTACTCTCTGTAATCTGTCTCGGGAGGCAAGCAGTATGTTTGCTTATCACATACTGCCCAAACAGAGGGAATGACTGTTTCTTTGCACACACCTCACTTAATGTCAATTACAAAGACAATAGACAGCAATCAGCAGGGACTGGATTTGGGCATCTCACAGAAAAGAGTAATAGTTACTTAGGTGTACCCTGCCGTGAAAATCACTTTCCTACTGACACCACCATTGCATTACACAACAAACACCTACATAGATACCTACAAGCACCTTTACAATCAGTTGAGCCTACATAAGCAGTTCTGCCAGGTGTACTCTAACAGACAGTACCTGCAAACAGCACCACCAGCACAGGCAGAGTAAACACAGA
>VYZR01001642.1:689-11733 GCA_013400675.1 Oxylabes madagascariensis | reverse complement strand
CACAGCTTAAGGCTGTATCCTCTCGTCCCGTCACTGATTGCTCGGGAGCAGAGCCCGACCCCCGTCTGGCCGCTCCTTCCCTTCAGGGAGCTGTAGAGAGCGGTGAGGTCTCCCCTGGGCCGCCTTTTCTCCACAATAAACACGCCCAGCTCCCTCAGCTGCTCCCTCAGCTGCTCCCCCGGCTCTGTTGCCCTTCTCTGGCCTCATGAACACACGTACACGCATTCCAATTTTACCTATGTGCATCCTTAATTCTAAAAAAATATGTTCAGGAGAGCTAAAAATTTTTATTCTCTGTGTTGTTGATCAGTGTAACATTGGACATCGGGAACTGCTAGTAGGACTGAACAGGTACGTAAGGCAGAGAGATGGCTGTGTGTAGGATCAAGGCTTTGGGAGATACCGATGTCGTTTTAAATAGACTGTCACAGTGACTGGAGCACACAGCTCTGAGGAGGGGCTGAGGGAGCTGCGTGTATGGGCACAGCCCAGCGTGGGGTAATGGAAAGACCACTGCAGTTGCTCGCAGCAGATAAGGCCGGAAAAAAAACCAAAACAACAACCCAAAGGTGAGAAAAGGCAGCAGATGCAGACAAACCAAATGCAGGTGGCTGCCTGCTCTGGGGCAGTTTGGTTTGTCCGGATGAACCTGCGTGCCCGAGAGCCGGGCACACACTGGGACCACCCCAGGGATCTCACACGGCTGTGGATGAGCGTGCCCGTGCCATGATTTCAGTGAGGCCAACATTCCATGCACCGTAAGCGCTTACAGAACGGGCCAACGCTAAATTTTCAGTGTATGTTTAAATAGCATAAACTTCTTTGCAAAGTAGAAAACAGAATAACAGAAACTTCTTTGGACAGTAGAAAATTGCTTGAATTGCCTTTTAACAAAACAAAGATCAGTGAAATAAAAGGTTTGTTTTAGACACTATAACATACTAGGCCAAATCCTGTAGTGTTCAGATCGCAGAAAATTTTTTCACTGAAAGAGAGTCACAAACTACAGCGGGGTATAAATTTGCCCACACTGAAGGGAAGAATTGACAGGTTACTGTGCATATTTTCAACATACTTCTTATGAAATCTGAAGAAAATCTAATATATTTTTCCTTACGCCCCCATGACATTCTATACAGTACAATGTAATTAATTCATTGCCATTAACAATAACCTGAAATAGATTTGGGGTTGACATAGAAAATACAATTTGCTTTTATTGCAGTTGCTGATAGTTCATTGGCACCATTTTGGAACAGTCACTGCTCGCAGCGTAATGCTGCAGTGGGAAATGCACATCCTCCTCAGCAGGTTCTTCTCAATACTATTCTTTATTGTCAATCTCTTTTTTCTTCATCAGCACCAAAAAAACCCTTCGCCATGAAAACCTGATTTCATTTGACAGGGCCTTTCTTGAAAGAAAGCAAAGGACCACAAAAACCATACAAATAAAACAATCATTTATTTGATGTGCAACTCCTCCAGGGGCTCATAAAGAGAAAAAACCCTCTCTTTTTAGTTTAGTGGACATGCTCAGTGCCTATTTGCTTAATTAACATCCTCTCACCCAGCTTCCCATTTCAACCTTTTATGTGGGCACTGCGAAGGGAAAGTGGCTGTTCCTGCACAGCCACTCTTGGAGCTGAATTAATTTTGGATTCCCTGCAACCGTGTGTGGTCCCAGGTGGAAGAAAGGGGCCTACAGAAAACTCGCTGCTGCTGTGAGCTTCCTTTGTTCAGGAATTTGTCTGGTGACTGAGGGTGTGGCATGGAGCAAGGGCGGATCACAAATTCATCTCCCAATGTTTGCAGATGTGAGCTTTTAACAGGATATAAATTATTTGGAGAGGAACAGTTGAACCAACTTGGCAGCTGGAACATTTTAAATTAATGTTGGTGATATGAATATGCACAATTATTTATTTATAAAGTTCTGGGGGGAAAAAAAATCCGTTAAATGTGTGATAAAAGCTTTCTTGAAAATGGCTCCAAAAAGGGAATAACATGTGGAAATTAAATTGTCTGTACTACATGTAGAAAAATTAGGATACATAACAACATTCATTTCAGCAAAAACATAATTGCAATCAGGATTGTCTTCTTAAACAAATTTTCTTTGAAGAAATGAAAGTTTGTAATAATTTATTTCAACAACCTGAGTATTTTCTCGAGGAATTATGTCCAGCAGTAACTCCTGCAGTCTTTAAAGGTTGCTACACACTCTTCAAACTGTAAACAAATTACAACCATTGTCATCAACCACAACCAACAGCAGAACACGGCATCTGCTGTTCTGCCAGGGCTGAAAATGTGTCCACAAATGACACAGAAATGTCAATCTTTATGGACTCTGCAAAACTCTCAAAAGCAGTACGGCACAGGCCTGGTCTGCATGTGAAATTGCAAACACTAGGAATGGGGTATTTTACTGTCAGTATTCTTCTGCTTCTCACATTTTCAAGGTCTGTGTTGTGCTTCTGTGTCTTAGCATGTTCTGTGTGTTTGTCAAGAGGGGTAATAATTCTGCACCAAATTTTCAGAAGGTTTATTAGGAAGATGCAGTAGAACAGACTGATTGTGAAATACCTTGTGAGAAGATGGGCAGCTGACAGCACTAACCCTAATTCTTTATGTATATCAGACAATATGTTGATGAGAAGTTCCTATAAATACTTTTTCAAAATATTTCCAATGTTCTTGAGAATGCCTGAACTGGCGATTTAAAAATATTAACACGCAATAAAGTATTAATGTCTTAGCAATTCATTAACAAACTAACTAATGACCAAAGCACACAATAAAGTATCATTCAGGCGTGCAAAGAGTCAAAGTACAGCAGCATAGCTCCAGCGGAGTTGTGTAAATGTGAATTACTTTGAGACATGGGCCGTCGTTTTCTCTGAGGTGGCCAAGATGGGAATTTGAAAAGGCACTCTGTTGCCTTGTTCCTGTAACGAGACAGCTGTTGCCACTAATTTCTCAACAATAATATATTAACTTGGAACTGCTAGGCAGGTGCAGTGATCACTGTGCTGCCATCTAACTGTAGGTATTTTATTTAACAGGAACTAGGCCTGTGTTGGCTGCAGGGTGTATGGAACAAATGCTAGAAGCCATGTTTTGACTGCTGCTGTTGTGTTTCTTACACGCACCAGGTGCAGCTGCTGTGAGATCAGTGGAAGTTGCTGATTAAACCACAAATATCAGTTTTTCATCTTTTCCATCTCATTTATTACTATTCTCTTTAGGTTAACAAATTCTCTACTAGCAAGCCAGGGAACTCACTAGTTTGGAGTTTTTCTGAAGTGTTCACAAGCACTAACATTTACTTCTCAGTGTTTGTTTTATCAACAAAACATACTCATGTGTGCCTTTATTGTGACACAAAATATTACTGTCATCCCATTCACACAGGTGTTTATGACTGGTAATCAGAAAAAAATGTAACACTGAGATAAAATTAGACTAATAATACAACAAGAAAAGAAACTCCAGCTATCTGAGAATTTTCCTGAGGACAAGATGTCACCACTTTCTACAGCAATGTGGCACCTATAAAGTCTAAAATATTTATTTCTGGTATGTAGAAATTTCTGTTGGAAATCAGTTTTCTGGTGATAGAATATAGTCTGTGACTAGATCCTTTTGCTTGCTTGTGATTACAAATTTTTTTGACTCCAGGTGCCACTTGAGGTGCGAACGTAAAGGTTGTGTAAATGTAACATTTTTCAATTTAGCACGTAATTGTGGAGTACAAACATATACTATGAAATATTTTCAGGTGAATTAAATGCATTTTAAAAAATACACGTAAGGAAAAAAAAAACCCTAAAAACAAACCTACAACAGAATTTCTGTTGATTAAGAGGTATTTTATTCCAAAATCTAAATATCAGAATCAAATCAATACTTACATTTACCCAATCATAGTATTTTGAAATTGTATATATACATAGAAAAATACAACCTAATAAAAACACTCAAATTTGCATTAGGATGAAAAGAACGAGTTAAAAAGCAAACCATAGCTTCAATAGCTATATATTTCATATCAGTACAAAATTACTGTGCCACAATACCCACTTCCTTGCACAATTTATAATTTAATACAAAATAAGGTGACTTCAAATGTATATTGCTCTCCTTAAATGTACCGAAGACCTTTGAAACAAGTTCATAGTAACTGAAAATATTCCCATTTATGCTGCAAGTATTTACTGCATGACAAAGAAACAAAATGCAGCACTCACGTTAGTATGTTAATTTTCTGCTTGTGCAAATAACGCTCTACTGATTTAATGCACGAGCAAACACAAAAAAAAAAGGGCAAAAAAAATCCATTGCAAAGAAATAAAATGTTACATTTTCAGGATATAGCAAATACAGGTTTCCTTCATGGACTGGAAAAGCAAAACCTGTAAAAGTTTTTGAAGATGTAAATGCTACACGAAATCTTCCATTACTTTGCAAAAGCCAAGGGTCAAGTTATTCACCTTTAATGCAGCATATCTGGAGGAAGTCATTGCATGAAAGGTTAGATTTCCTGTGTTATGTTACAATTCTACACATTGGGAAAAAATAGACCTAAATACCACAATCACATGGAACAGTAGTAGTACTACAGACTCAACCCCATTATCGTATAGTCTCTAGTCAAATTTTCCACAATGGACTTCAAGAAGGTGGTACCAGTTCTCAAGCACTCAGGAGTTAGTAATGGATACACTTTAGAATATACATCAAGCTTCACCCAATGTGGGCGATCACAGACTTCCAATAGCGTTAATTCATCACCTCCAGTGAGCACGCTGGCTCCGCCATGTCCTCACAAAAAAGGAAACACCATGGCCCTTCCTGGGCCAACACAACTGGGCAGAGGACTTGGCAGTGAACCAGCTCAGACCATGTCGTATTGCACGTGGGGGTTCCAGGCTAAAGATTCAGTACCAAGGAGTTCAGGGCCCAGCCACACCCCCAGGAGTCACCAGAGCTCAGCAACAGCCGCCATCCCAGCTGTGACGTCTGGCTGTGGCAAGGGCCACTGCACATAACAGCTCTGCACCTCTCACAAACAAACCAAAATCACCTCTTTGCTCTAAGGCTCATCTGGGCCCTGCCATTACCTCTTTTATTTTTTGGATTCCTGTTTTTCTTTAATAAAATACTTTTTGTCCCAACTCATTAACAGTCAGCAGCATTGAACGCAAAGGGTCACATTCAATGGGTCACGTTACTCTGGACCAAGGACAAAATCTGCCTTGATTTTCACCAGTGTAATGCTGCTCTGCGACTGTTTGGGAGGGTGCAGGAAAAAATACTGCGGGGCTCTGTCAGGGTAACCAACAACAAACCCAAATGCTGCAAAAATCTAAGTGCAGCATGATTCCTTCAAATCACCAACAGCATGCTGATTACAGCTGAAGTATTTTCAAAATACCTTTAAGACTATTTAAGCATGGACACAAGTTTAGAAACAATTAAATATTTAATACCTTTGCTTGGAATAAGTGTTTTTTAAAGAAAAAGCACATGTAGTAAACTTTAGAAAGCTTCTACAAGCATTATGTGAATTAGAGATCGGTGTGAATATCAAGATTTAAAACAGAAAAAACCCCGATAACTTGGCAAACAGTCTTGGCAAACTTACTCAAAGATTTCAATTTACATTAAGAAATATAGCCCATGTTTGACTTTACAGTTATGCTTAAACAAAACCTATTTCCCCAATTTCATAGTTTCTTGAAAGAAATGTAAACCTATACATTAGGTTCCTTGCTTTACATTTTCTAAATATTGTCAAATATAGTAATAGATAATATGCATTCTGTAATATAAATCACTTTTCAATATTGATCATGAGACGCTGCATTAATTGCAAAATGGAGTACTTATATAATTTCATATTTCATTATAAAAGATATAGCTCTTTTAAAATGTTTTTATTATCTAAATAATTACATAGCTGTTGATTTTATTTTCATAAAAAAGTCTGCTCCTGAAACACAGCTCTCAAAAGAAGACTAATTCTCTGGTACTGTACTTGTATTTTTTAAATGCTTCCAGTATTCATCTTATGCATATCAATTTTGACTCAAAGGCATTAATTTCATTCTAAAATACCTTTTCTAAAGTTTCTTTAAAAGCTTTAACATCATTCTACAGTACTTGCTGTAAGAATACATCAATGTCTGTAAGTCAGTATGAAATTTATACTGACACAAATACATACATAATCTGGAATCTTATTGCTGAATCTAGAACATGCTATCAAAAGTTTCCTGCACCCCCATTCAGGAAAATTTCCAGTTTGGAATCTCCCTGAAACACAAATGTTACTTTGAATTTGAGGTGCTACACCTATGCTCACTAAGTAACCTGTATACTCCGTTTACATATGCTACTGTAGTCTTTTTAACCAAACTGGAAATTAATGGATGTGGAAGAAGCAACTATTTGCTTTCATTCTCCAGCAGAAGGCAAGAAATAAAAATCACTTAAATAAGTCTTTCTTTATGTAACTTCAAAAATGGAAGATACTTTCCATTGCTACAGTAGTTTTACCAATAAAATGTACCTTCTTAACCTGAAAATCAGCAAAATGAGAGTTTCCAGTTGCCACAGTAAAATTAGGATGCAGTTAGCACTGACATTAGCAATGTTATGGTATCCCATCCACGTGAGCAGGAGGGATCTTGACTGTGCTTTTTTTCAATACTCTTTTTCATCTCCTAGTAACACCTACACATGCAAGTAGTCTAATAAATTTCAAGTCACCACGGAGTGTACATATAATGAAAGCACACATGTAGGAATTAGAGCTATAATCTGCCTGGCAGTCTCTTAAACCTCTTACCCTACTGAGATTAAGACTGGGTAAAACCAATCTCCTTGCACATAGATAATCAGCTGACAAAGCGTGAGAACCACAAGCCCATGTAAGTAACTGAAAATGCTGTTCTATCAAAGTCACATTTTGAGGCCAGGATCACAGCCTGACTCCTGATTCTCTACTACATTACTATAACAATACTAAAAATAAAGACAAAAATAAAACATTGGCCACACTGAAGACCTTGGAAGTTCAGTGAAAGCAGAATTATGCCCCATACCCTTTCATGTAAACTAATCTTATCTAAACAAAAACCCAACCCATGTAAGTGGATAAATATGCAAGCCTATATCTGGTGAACATACTGGCCCCCCCAGACTCTGTGCTGTCTCCCTTAGGGACTCAGATGCCATCATGAATCAGCAAGTAAGAATGGACTTAACAAAAGCCATTGGTGGATTTTAAATCTCTGAAAGGATGCAGAAACAAGAGTTGAAACAAACTGCTCATTTCAGAAAATTCTGGGTTTAGCGGGCACTGCTGTACTTATGGGGGAGATGCAGCTATGAACAAAAACTCCAAGCTACAAAACCAAACCAGAGTTTTTGCTCATTTAAGAGCTTGTCTACATAGAAATGTCACTGGTGTAAGTACACTAGAAGTCTTCCTTTGTGTATCTGGCTGCATACAGGGAGTTTATAGTGTAACTTATTCCCTTTTTGGAAAAGAGAATAAACACATCTCATAGAAGGCACCTTAGTAATGGTTTAAGTATTTCCACTCCAGGATCTGTGCAACCTGTGGTTGCAAGCTGAACAACCTCCTGCTCTGCAGTTACTCGTCTACTGAAATGCATAAACAATGCTCTTGTGTCAATCAGTGTGGGAAGCTTCCTTTTGCTACACCAGTGGTGAGGGAAATAAGCTGAGAGTGATGTAAACCCATGGCTTCAAACCACTGACCTTTTGGTATGTTTAAAAAACAACAATGAATCAAAATATTTAGTGTCTTTTCTGGTAATGAAATGCATTGAGCATAATGAAATGTCTTGTGCAATGAAATGTCTTGTGCAATGAAACATGCAGTGACTGAAACAATGAATGGATCAAATGAAACAAGCCAATGAAACAACGAATGAGTGAAATGAAACAAGCCAAATCAACCTTTACTTTTCGAACCCTTGTGCACTGCCAGCTCTTCCCTGCTTCATTTGACTCACTGTTCTCTGAGGGCAGGAGGTGAGGGAGATGTGAGTGTGGCTAAAGTACAGGTGTAATCCAGATCCATGGATGTGGCTGGCAGAGAGCCTGGTGTAAACAGCCCCTGTGTCACTCCATCCTGCACCTGGGCATGGTCANCAATCAGTGTGGGAAGCTTCCTTTTGCTACACCAGTGGTGAGGGAAATAAGCTGAGAGTGATGTAAACCCATGGCTTCAAACCACTGACCTTTTGGTATGTTTAAAAAACAACAATGAATCAAAATATTTAGTGTCTTTTCTGGTAATGAAATGCATTGAGCATAATGAAATGTCTTGTGCAATGAAATGTCTTGTGCAATGAAACATGCAGTGACTGAAACAATGAATGGATCAAATGAAACAAGCCAATGAAACAACGAATGAGTGAAATGAAACAAGCCAAATCAACCTTTACTTTTCGAACCCTTGTGCACTGCCAGCTCTTCCCTGCTTCATTTGACTCACTGTTCTCTGAGGGCAGGAGGTGAGGGAGATGTGAGTGTGGCTAAAGTACAGGTGTAATCCAGATCCATGGATGTGGCTGGCAGAGAGCCTGGTGTAAACAGCCCCTGTGTCACTCCATCCTGCACCTGGGCATGGTCAAGCAGGGAAAGTGAGGATTAACAGCTTCCCTACTGAACAGCTTCCCTTCCCTTCCTTCCTGAAACACAATCTAAGTAACGTACAGCCTTCCCTTCGAACCCTGCAGAGGTTTGATTTGTGGACATCAAGGGTTTTCTCAGACACGTCTGTTGGCAGCCACAGCCCAGCATCTTGTCCCTGGCAGTGCATGAATGCATCCATGCTGCCAAAAACTCCGTGGAACACCTGGATCCTGCGCTGAAGAAATACACCGCAGAGTCTCGGAATCTTGCCCTGAATCTTCTCCCCAAGTCCCACAGAATGTACATCAGCCCCAGATTTCAATCACTCACTTGGTGTTTGTAGGCTCAATCCCTGCAGTAAGAGACCTGGAGAACAGTATTTGTAAGGTCTAGAGGGAAAGCACAAGACAGATGACTGAGTAGGCAGGGGAACAGGTGTGCAGAACAGGTATCAGATGTGAATGATTCCATCGAATATTTCCTATTTCTTGAGCAGGAGAAAAAACTCATCATCCGAGCTAATGGGTAAAGGACATTCTTCAGTACTGTAAAACAAGCTACATTCATTTTTTTGTGTGCAACTGACTTGCAAGAGCTAGGCAATGAAATGTAGTGTACTCCAACAAAAACCAACCAAAACTAAACACGTAATCCACCAAGTACCTCTGGAGGCTGCTGGCTCCAAGAGCCAAGGCAGAATCCGCGTAGCAATGGAGAGTCAGTAGATGAACCAGAAAAGATGACATTTCCTGTACCCCAGTAAGCAAAATGCCAGCACTGCTCTTACTTGAGTTTGTCACACAGGGTCAGTGCAGGTGCGTTAGTGGCAGGTAGGAACGGCGTTAATTCAGGAGGGAGGATTGAAGTGTATTGCCCTTGTTTTGCACATGCTGATGCCTTCCAAGACCAGCAGCTCTGCAGTGGTGTTTGTTCGTGAAGGGGGAAGCCAATATTTGTAACCAAGATGTAGGCAAGTGTACATGTCAGAATGTCTTACAGATAAAACTCTGTTTAAGCTTCTGATGTTCCTTCCCCATTCTCATGCGGTTGCAGCTGTTCTCTTTCTTGTTCTTCCTGAGGTGGCCTCACGCGTTTGAAAAAGCCCATCTGTGATTCAGAGAACACGTAAGAAATTGCATTGTGATTTGCAAAACACACACACATCCTTTCTCATTCCTTCATGATCAGATCTTAACTGATTAAGCTGTCTTTTCACTCCAACTCTCTTCTCATTCGTGACCTCCAAAGACAGTAAATATCAGTTGAAAAATTAAACTGAATTCAGCACTATCACTGACATGCTCTTTTATTCAGCTTCTTCCTGACACAGCTGAAAAGCTTTTACAGTAACTCCAAAAACTTAAATGATTCAGATGATATGAGGACCCCGGCATTTCTGCAAAGTGCTGGTACTATATGAAATCATACATCACTAGTAGGGAAAAGCAAACAATATAAAAACCCCCAGACACAGTACTTACCCTGTACATGACAAACACCAGAACAGCCAGAAGCAGTAACCCTGCTAGGACAGCCAAAATTATTACCCACACTGGCACAGGCATGGGCTGTGGTTGAATGCCCCATGTAATATTTGTGGCAACCTGAGTGAAAAACACAATAAATCGCACTTTGCACTACAGTGACATGCTGACTTCATCCATGCAGTTTAAACCTTGTACACCTTTATCCTATCATGACTGTAATCTTAATCCAGTATAAATTACTTTTTCTCTCCAGAATGAATCAAAAGCCATAGATTCTTGGTGACATAAAGACTTCACTGACCCAAATTTAATAGAATTTTTAAATTGAATTATAATAGGGGGTTGGGGATTGTTTTGCCAGGGTTTGCTTTTTGAAATCTGTGATAACATGGCAAGATGTCTTCTGTAATTCTTGATGATTTTCAGTAAAACTGTAGGAATCTGGAAATATTTTGGAATTAAAGAAAAATAATGAAGGGCTTTTCCTTTTTTTTTTTTTTTTTTTTCTTAAAAGGCAGTACTGCTTGAAACAAAAAATCAAGTCCACAAGACTTGGGAGAGAAAAAAAGGAGTTAATAACAGGCATTAGAAACCATATTCAAAAATAAGCAATCATAATCCTCTTCTACCTTTTCCTTAAGATCCCTTAATTCTGTAATGCTTACCGAAAACTTTCAATTTGCCAGCCCAAATAAGTGGCCTATATCTTCCTTCCTGTTTGCACCCCGTCTCCCTTCCCTTTCAAACCCCCTGAGGCACAGAAGGTCTTTTTGTTCCACCCTCACACAGTGCTTCGGATAATATAATGCAAGTTGATTATTCAAGCTGTAAGTGCTACTACAGTTGAAACAAAATTTCAAGTAAAATATTTCTCTAACAACAAT
>VYZR01001639.1:37546-48558 GCA_013400675.1 Oxylabes madagascariensis | reverse complement strand
ACAAAGGGCAGGGGGGAGCAGACAACACTTGCAATTTACTCAATTACAGAGGAATGCAGCAATGAGGCGGCGGGGTGACAGATTCCTATTAGCACTAATGCTGAAAGAGCCCAGTGGCCTTTCCGCCNGGCAGAAACACCTTTGCAGAGGAGAAACACACTTGAAGATAAGCCCTAAGTAGCGGGATGAGGCTGTCAGCCGAAAGTAAACCACTAACAATTGCTACTTGTTGTTTTCCCTTTGCTCTACCTTCTTCAGCCACTTTCTGCTTCTCAAGGTTTTCTTGAGTACTGGCTTTAAACTCTTAAGATCAGACTGTGCCTATTTTAACTTTAAAATAGTGCCCAGAGCATGTTTTAGGTGCTAAATGTAATTTTAGAAAATTACCTCAAATCTGTAAGAGTGAATCGAGGTAATATTCTGTGCCAAAACTGTAAGAGGGAGAACTCTTTGAAAATGCTAAGGGGCTTGTCTGAATGGGGTAACAGACAGGGATTTTTTTCCCCCGGACTTCCATCTGGAAGCTTGCAGAAAGACAGCAGAGTCCAATGTGAGGTTTGCAGGAGGTACACTGTGGCAGCCTTGCTGCTGCCAGCTTTTCCCCACAAGGCACCTTCGCCCACAGATGAATCACAACAGCAAAAGGCACTTCATTATTGCTGCACTGAAGAGAAGGGAGGGAGGGTTTTAAACAACCAGCATTGTGCCCGTCTTCTTTAAAAACCAGCGGGGTAATCAAGTTCAGGGCAGCCCCGGACAGCTGCCCTGTGACCTATTCATGTTGACCCCCACTATTCATCACTTTCCTTAGGACTATGAGGGCAAGCTCCCGGGGAGTGACCACCACAATAGACAGATACGAGCCAACAATAATACGGTTCCTGCAAAAAAACCAGATGGCACTGCAATAAATTTACAAATCTGCATTCATGGCTCTGTTAAAAACACCCAGAAGCTAAAAGGCTGGAGGGGCCCCCAGAGAGTTTNGTGTTTGGGTCTAACACTAAATGATAGGCACTGAAAACTAATTATGTTTTTTGGCAAGGAAGTTGAATTAAAATGGAAACACACAGGTTAAAAACGCACTGAAGCATTTGCAAGTCCCTTTGAAAGGGCAGCACACACACACACTCTCACATGCAGGGCTTGAAACAGGAACCTGATTCAATAACTCATGCATTTATTTTTAAAATGAATCAGATTAGTCCCATGTGTGACCTGCCGGTCCATCTGTATGAGCTGGACTTAATGGGCACTCTTCTCACGCTTACTTCAGTTTGAAGTATGAGAGAGATAAATTTAGTTTAATTTTCACCAGATCAAGCTATCCATTTTCCAAATGGACCATCTGGATCAGCCTATTAAAATTAATTTATAACTTTGCAGTGTGAAAATTCGTTTGTTAGCTTAAATAAAGTTGCCAAAAACTTTTGCCACTTGTCATTGTTTTTTTCTGGTCTGTTTTCATACTATGATTTTCAGTTTATCCCTTCAAAATTTGATTTTGTCAGATCAAGCACTCAACAAAAACTGAACGTCTGCATCCACATTCCAAAGTCTGTCATAGCTTAGCTCTTTTCACTGTTCCAGCTAACAGTGTCAAGTTCATCTCCTTTTTCTGTTTCCCAGTGCTAATCTCCATGTCTCTTCTGCCTTGTTGCCCCCCCCCACATGCACCCAACAGTTGCCATGCCTTCCACTTCCAGCAATTCAAGGGCACAGCCCCACTTGTTGAGACTTCAGAAGACACCCTTCTCCATAACTATTTTAATCAACAGCAAAATGATATTTCTCTTACTAAGAGTTCCATAGCACTGAGCAATGAGTGTCTTCGGCCCCTGCACACAACTTCAGATGCTTAAGTATTACACCTCTTTAACATCTCCATCTTCTGGTATGTCTGATCCACAAACCCATCTGAGAAAACATTATGGCTAAGGGTGCATAACAGCACTGCAAACAAGGCAAGAAAAGGAAATGCACCTTTACTTAAACTAGTTAGCAGCTGAACATGTCAAGACATAGTACTTACCCTGAAGTGGTCTGATGCATCTCATTAATTTTCTAAGACTAATCAAAAAGTACTAAATATGAGGATACATTCACTGGAAAGACCATTTAAATAAACAGACTTCTGTTCTACCCACATACGCTTGCTTTCTCTGTGCGTGTACATCCATGTTCCCCAATAATGAAATATTAAGGGAGTCTTACAGGAGGAACAGAAAATATGAAACTGTTCACACAATATTTACCAGGTTAGCATCTTTCCACTAAAATGGAAGGCATTTTTGGTGTATTACTGCTTTGACAGCATGTGCAGGTCACATTTTTTTGGTTCTACAAAGTACGGATAGACGTAAGACATAGCAGTCACTCTGCATACCTTTCTACAGGAAATCCAGATCTTTCCAGTAAGTATTACTCATCGATCGTGAGTATTTAGGCACATGGCTAAATATCAGACAGACTTCTGGAACAAGAGTTGGAAAAATCCCCACTGCTCCTGTCCATTGCTAATAGAGAAGAGGAGCAATCTGGGCTTTCAAAATGCTCAGACAGCTTTATTTATGTCTATGTACAGAACCAGAATTCCCTCTGTAACAGGCAAAAAATCATGGACAACCACCTCCTTATGATCTAGACAAGAGGGCACTTGCTTTAAGACTAAGACTATATCTTGGATTTATTTACGAAGACGGTTCTCAACACAAAGGCTCCAGATAGCAATAGAAGACCCAAGGATTTTATCCTGCATCTGTCACTGTCAGGACTGGACACAAAGGTGGAGACTGATACAACGTCTCAACAATATTGTGCAACACAGCTAACCATCTTCAATGTGAACAATACCCATTGAATTCTTTCCAATATGAAATCTTGAGACACTACAAGTGGTTTTTTAGTTGTACTCCTGATATCTACTTGATTATGATGAATTGTAGGCCTTTCCTGTGACACTAAGAATACTTCTGCAGTTTGAAATATAACAAAATGGAAACCCAATGCAAGAAACTGTACTTTCCTCATCTGTATAATACAGTTTGTAAATATCTATTTCTTCAATCAATACTCATGAGGAAGGACTCTGTGTGATGACAAGACACACAAATTAAGTAACTCATGAAGCTTTTAAATTAACATCTCTTACTAAGGATCTTCTTTTGGATTAGAGTCATATACCTCTTCTTGCTGAACCTGAGGGCTTGCCATGGATAATATAACTCCAAAATAAAACCCCCCTGATTTTCTGGCATGCTGGGGACCTTGTTTCCTATCCTGGGGATACACTAGGACCCTTCTAGTAGGGACCTAGAAGGTTTGCCCTCTTCCTCCAGCTCTTCTTTGTTGTTAAATGCCAGAAGCAGTTTAAGTGTCATCTAACATATTTAATCAATTCTGCAAGGTAATCTTTTTCAGCTATAAATGGGACCTCAGCCATTATGCCAGCATATTGCCTCACGTCTGAAAGACTTATAGGGACTGCATCTGTTAGATGGACCTGTCCTAGTCACATGTACGTAGACCTTCACATGACACCTCCTCCCACAAAATCAACACTCCTAAAACAATGCATTATTAAAACGAAAAAAAATCCCCAAACCAACCACGCAAAACCAACAACTCTGAGCACAAGGGCACTGTATCAAAAAGATACTTCTTCCTTTACTATGGTTCTGACCCACAACCTCTCCTGGAAATAGCTGATGTGGGGCAGGATTGTGCCCTCTTCTGCAGATGCAGATGCAAGACAAAACTCCTCTGCCTGAGACTGCTGCTCCTGTGGCTGAGATACAGAAGGAAGTGTAACAATTCCTCAGCTGTTGGTGGCCTGGGGTATTCACTTAAGTCACATTCACCAATGGTTTCACTCTGATACACCAGGCAGCAACCTCAGCCAGCTAAGGCATGGACATAATTTTGCTTCTCCTGCCTGAAGGTTGCAGTGGGGAGAAAGATCAAAGTGAAAATGGATCAGGAACCACTAAATCCAACTTAAATTTCCCAGAAAGCACATGCCAGACTCCCACTGTTGGCCACGAGGATTAAAAAAAGGAATTATTTTGAATTGGTAAGAAATTTGCTTTACTATATATACAGGACAAAGAAATATCGTTTTATTAGACCATCCTTTCTCCTTTTTACCCATTAGTAATTTATACAAATGTAAAAGAAATAAGAACAGGTAATTTTTCAGGTTATTTACCTGGATATCATCTCCAAGAAAATTCACCTTCAAGGGCAATAAAAAGTTTAATTGTTGTAGAACATTTTGAAAGTCTTGATCTCAGAGGCAAGGCAAAATATACTACAAACAAGACAGGAACAATTACAGAAGAAAAGGCTGAAGAGGTCTTGATGAACACCAACTGGAGAAAGGCAAAACTAGAGTCACAGTTGACTGAACTATACTGAAGTATACATTTCTTCAGAGTCATCAAACTCCCCTGAAAGCTAAATCTCTGTGTCTGATTTTCCTGGGCACAATGTGACTTGCTCAGACTTCAAAGAAGAAAAGAAAAGAATTCCATGAGCACAAGCCCGACTTCAGCTTCCAGAAGCATTTAAGGATTCAAATAGCTAGAAAGTTTTATCGCATTTTTAAAGAGACTGATCACATACCTGTCTAAGTGAATTCTTCTCAGGAATGATCTTCCTAGGGGGCTCATCATTATTACAGTCTTCTCTCTCAGAGGAATTCTGTGAAAGAAAGTAAGCTTTAATTCAGTTCTTATCCCTAATATTACCCTGTGAAGAGAAAAGAAACAGGGTATTTTTCCTACACAGGCTGTAGCATTTTACATATACACATACTGGAGGCAAACTTGTAGTTTTATGCCAAACAGCTTGTTATGGCAGAGAAAGAATTTTTCCTCAACACAACAATGCACCACTGTGCAGGTATCTATTGAAGAAGCCCGTGCTTTAGGGATTTATTCTGAAACTACCAGTAACAGCCACTTTGAAAAGCTGAAATGGTGGTTGAATCAGCATGGCAACACTGGCACTCCTGAACACCCCAGAATAACCATTTAAAACAGTGAAACCTGTTGAAAACAAGAGATTGTTAATAGGTGCAACTGTTGTGCTTTGTGCCCCTATGTTTTCAATTTGCCTAAGCATTATTAATTGCACTAAATCTGCCTGGCTGCCTAAAATCATAGTGAAATTATGGTCAAGCTAAGTTCTTGTAAAAGAGATTGTCAGGAAATCCTTCCAAAAAAACCCCCAAATATTGTGTCAGTGGTGTATGATAATACAGCTATGTTCTTCTCTCCTGCCCCCTGACTCCACATACGTGTACAATTTCCAGAAACACTGATTCTGGAATGCAAGCTGCCACCTCCAAAAAAGATTAGTAAGACAAGAGAAGGTAGACAAGAAATACAAGGGCTTTTCCAGCTTGAGTAAAAAATACAACCAGGAAACTTTTGATCTGCTAATGTAATGTTTAAAACCAAATATTTCTTGGCTTAAAGACAAACTATAGTTGTATCAAGACATGAATAGTCTCTTGCCAATGTTTGGTTAAAAACTGCTGGATACAGTGGGGAGAATCCTGACCTCACTGCCAAAGTCAGCTACTCTGGAAGACTGTTCCTTTCACACAGGTTCAGCTACTGCACTGGGGGAGAAATGACAGCCAGCTTTGGGGGAATCCCACACACATCTAAAATCAGTTTGATCACCACAGTATTCATAGCCTTAGGCCACATTCCCACACATTCAGTAGTGAGCAACTTAACAGGTTTTAAAGAGATACAGAAAAACTGCCTAGGGAGAGCTCTGCCAGGAAAAGGGTGGTTTTCCAGTTACTTGCAGACAAGCTCAGGACTGCGTCTATTACAGCAGAAGTTTGCATTCTGTACCTGTCCCCCAAATAACCTGTCCTTCGCTGAGCATGGCTCTGCCTGGCTTCTCACAGAGACAGCTTCCAGCCCAACGCCTCAGGAGACAGAAGTGGCATCTGTTGGCAGAGGAGGAGCGGGGCCCTGCGAGCAGTGGCAGCGCAGGGCCAGCAGCAGCAGGGCCAGCAGCAGCACGGCGGCTGCGGGAAGCCGTCAGCAGAGCGGAGCAGAGCAGAGCAGAGCAGAGCAGAGCAGAGCAGAGCAGAGCGTGTGCCCGCCGCAGTGCTGCGTGATCCGGCACCAGCGGGGCAGCGCGGGCTCGCTGCTCTGGGCACGGGGAGCAAAGGGACAGCCGGGAGACAGGGCAGGGACAGAGGCTGTTTGCTGAGAAATGGCAGAGAAGGGGTGGAGGGAGAGGAACACAACATTAAAACCTCACTTGGGATGTCATAAACTGGTCAGGAGTAAATCAAGGGTTGCAGACCGAATAGTGATTTGGAATTATTATTTTTTTTTTTTAAACAAGATATAGAACTTGTAAGGCACCATGACATTTGGGATGCTGTAACCAGGGTTTTGTAATGGAAATCAATCCTAAACAGGCCTGATAAATCACTGTAAGAGGGCAGCTTTTAAAAATTTTTGTATGAGGTCACAGCCAGGACCAAGTTATTACATTAAATCCTGCTTTGAAAGAACTGTGATCATAAAAACATACAAGCTAGAATCGCATACATACAAAAAGGAAGGTCAGACATTAAAGCTGCTCTTTTCTGCTCATGAAATTTAGTTCAGTAAGTGGTTCATTCAAGTTAGGATTTTAATTTTTGTGCTTTGGGGAAAAAAAAAAGGTGAAGAGTGAAAACTATAAGGACCTGAGGTGAGTTACTGCAGATTTCCAGAAAATGCATTTTGTTGTGGCTGTAGGGTAAAGGGGTTGTTTAGTATTTCTGGATTCATTTTCAACACACACCCCCTTCCCTACAGTAAGTGTCAGAATGATTTCCCTTTCCAAATAATCTCTCTTCGACAGTGAAATCTTGCATTCTTCTCGCCTTTCAAAGCCACTAAGGATCCTCCCTCACACAAACATCAAAAAGCAGGAACTGCTGGTGAACCGCTAGCCCTTATTTTGAAATTTCTAGTTACTGCAAAGCATCAAGTTATCTACTTTTTCTTTAAGCTGAGCATCTAATTTTAAGAGCAAGCAGAGGACCATCTTGCATTCATTATCTTTATAGGTGGCAAGGCTAAGAGGTTGGCTGAACAAAGACCAGACAAAGACTGCCAAGTGCATATGGTGGTTCACAGCTTGGCGTCTCACCATTCTACAGCACCAACACAGCAGCTCCGATAGCAGACTATTAAAGAGGAGCGCTGCTCATGCACTTTTGTCGGCAAGTAAGTTACGCTTGGTGAAGACAGAATGACTGGAAAGCATTGCACTTAAGAAAAAGCACAGATGTTTATAACTCCCGCTCATTTCTCAGGAAAAGGAAACCTATTAATCCAGGTGCAGGTACAGGACCCCGCATATTTCAGGACTAACTGTAGCTGCATGGAAGTGAATTTCACTTGACAGGGCAACACACAGCCATGGCCAAGGGAAGAGCATAATGTAATCGACTGAAACGGTACATCTATATATTTCTCCTTGCTGAACAAGGTGGGAGGAGGGATAAACATGTGCGAGGTCAGAATAAGGTTTGTCTCAGCAGGACTCCAGCGATGCTCTCGGCCACAGGAGAGGCAGACAAAGGGAGGAGCTGCTCTGAGCACCCTCTCGTGGTTACTGAAATGCACATCCCGGGCACAGACCTGGAAGGAAGCATTTGGTATCCAGACGGTAAGTTGAGCGTACTCACTGGGAATACTAAAGATCTGCAGCAACTGTACTTCATATATAGTAGGGGAGCGATGGAATTTCTTAGGGAGAAAGAAGAAAAGAAAACTAGTGCACATGGAAAGCTGAAAAGCCATACAAACTCCCTTCCACCAGGGAAAATTTTTACTTCCCATAGGCAAGCCTTCTTGACTAAAGCTGGGCTGGCTAAAAGTGTTTGTGCTTGCTTGCAAGGCTCTCTTCTTTTGAACAAATACAGGCAAGATTAGATGCTGAAGTCTCCAAAGCACTCCCTCTTTCCACAGACAGGTAAAATAATATTATTTTTTTGCCCAAGGTCACACAATGACAGGGGAAGTACTGAGAAGAGAAGTCAGGAAACCCAAGCTCATAGTTCTTGTAACCTTGAAAATGTCTAACAGAAGATTCCTGCAAAGGGGCTCTGCCTTCCATAGCTCATTTTTCCTAAAATGGCTACTGCTTGTAATGAGATCCTTTTAAATCTGATTTGCATTTAAAACTTCAGCCTGTAATTAACAGAATATAACTCCATGGCAGGTTGTCTTAAAGACCACTACGAAATTATTACTATTTAACTCTCCCCATGAAGCCTCCTCCACCACTAAACACAACATGCTACAATGCATACGAAATCCCCAGACTGAAGCGTTTGACAGGAGATGACATGCAGTATTTTGTGTACACAGCCCAGCAAAACACTGCTGGGAATGAGATATAATACATGGAGAAATGCACTCCCAGGGACTACCAATTGGGCAGAAGCTACCTTTAGTACCGCCTCACTCGTGGTGGAAATCAAACCCCTGCCAACTGGGGGAGGCTTTCTTTGATGCTGTTCTGCCCTGTACTAATTATAAAAGAGTACAGACACAGCCTTTTTTCCAAGTGTGTGGAGGTGAGGGTGGGGGAGAAGCGTGTGTCTATGTGAAGAGCACAACTATTTTTTATGCTTTCAAATTCTTAATCCTGTTTGGAGCTGTCAGTGGGGGTTAATGGAAGCCTTGGATAGGAGAATTCCAATCTGGTTGGCAGATGGATAGGTTGGTTATAGCTGCATAACTATGTCTTGCCTGCAGGCACAATTCAGAACACTGTTAAAGCAATATAAAGTCTCTGTCAAGCTGAACCATTTGGATCAGTAGCAAGGAGAAATAATAATAAAAAAAGAGTTCATTTCTGGGCCTTGCGTGTTTATGCTAGTATGCAGAAACTGATTAATTGTCATCGTGTGCTGGTCTGCTATACCTCGGATTTCTACTTCTGGAGTAGATTTTNCCTCACACAAACATCAAAAAGCAGGAACTGCTGGTGAACCGCTAGCCCTTATTTTGAAATTTCTAGTTACTGCAAAGCATCAAGTTATCTACTTTTTCTTTAAGCTGAGCATCTAATTTTAAGAGCAAGCAGAGGACCATCTTGCATTCATTATCTTTATAGGTGGCAAGGCTAAGAGGTTGGCTGAACAAAGACCAGACAAAGACTGCCAAGTGCATATGGTGGTTCACAGCTTGGCGTCTCACCATTCTACAGCACCAACACAGCAGCTCCGATAGCAGACTATTAAAGAGGAGCGCTGCTCATGCACTTTTGTCGGCAAGTAAGTTACGCTTGGTGAAGACAGAATGACTGGAAAGCATTGCACTTAAGAAAAAGCACAGATGTTTATAACTCCCGCTCATTTCTCAGGAAAAGGAAACCTATTAATCCAGGTGCAGGTACAGGACCCCGCATATTTCAGGACTAACTGTAGCTGCATGGAAGTGAATTTCACTTGACAGGGCAACACACAGCCATGGCCAAGGGAAGAGCATAATGTAATCGACTGAAACGGTACATCTATATATTTCTCCTTGCTGAACAAGGTGGGAGGAGGGATAAACATGTGCGAGGTCAGAATAAGGTTTGTCTCAGCAGGACTCCAGCGATGCTCTCGGCCACAGGAGAGGCAGACAAAGGGAGGAGCTGCTCTGAGCACCCTCTCGTGGTTACTGAAATGCACATCCCGGGCACAGACCTGGAAGGAAGCATTTGGTATCCAGACGGTAAGTTGGGCGTACTCACTGGGAATACTAAAGATCTGCAGCAACTGTACTTCATATATAGTAGGGGAGCGATGGAATTTCTTAGGGAGAAAGAAGAAAAGAAAACTAGTGCACATGGAAAGCTGAAAAGCCATACAAACTCCCTTCCACCAGGGAAAATTTTTACTTCCCATAGGCAAGCCTTCTTGACTAAAGCTGGGCTGGCTAAAAGTGTTTGTGCTTGCTTGCAAGGCTCTCTTCTTTTGAACAAATACAGGCAAGATTAGATGCTGAAGTCTCCAAAGCACTCCCTCTTTCCACAGACAGGTAAAATAATATTATTTTTTTGCCCAAGGTCACACAATGACAGGGGAAGTACTGAGAAGAGAAGTCAGGAAACCCAAGCTCATAGTTCTTGTAACCTTGAAAATGTCTAACAGAAGATTCCTGCAAAGGGGCTCTGCCTTCCATAGCTCATTTTTCCTAAAATGGCTACTGCTTGTAATGAGATCCTTTTAAATCTGATTTGCATTTAAAACTTCAGCCTGTAATTAACAGAATATAACTCCATGGCAGGTTGTCTTAAAGACCACTACGAAATTATTACTATTTAACTCTCCCCATGAAGCCTCCTCCACCACTAAACACAACATGCTACAATGCATACGAAATCCCCAGACTGAAGCGTTTGACAGGAGATGACATGCAGTATTTTGTGTACACAGCCCAGCAAAACACTGCTGGGAATGAGATATAATACATGGAGAAATGCACTCCCAGGGACTACCAATTGGGCAGAAGCTACCTTTAGTACCGCCTCACTCGTGGTGGAAATCAAACCCCTGCCAACTGGGGGAGGCTTTCTTTGATGCTGTTCTGCCCTGTACTAATTATAAAAGAGTACAGACACAGCCTTTTTTCCAAGTGTGTGGAGGTGAGGGTGGGGGAGAAGCGTGTGTCTATGTGAAGAGCACAACTATTTTTTATGCTTTCAAATTCTTAATCCTGTTTGGAGCTGTCAGTGGGGGTTAATGGAAGCCTTGGATAGGAGAATTCCAATCTGGTTGGCAGATGGATAGGTTGGTTATAGCTGCATAACTATGTCTTGCCTGCAGGCACAATTCAGAACACTGTTAAAGCAATATAAAGTCTCTGTCAAGCTGAACCATTTGGATCAGTAGCAAGGAGAAATAATAATAAAAAAAGAGTTCATTTCTGGGCCTTGCGTGTTTATGCTAGTATGCAGAAACTGATTAATTGTCATCGTGTGCTGGTCTG
>VYZR01001616.1:8450-42241 GCA_013400675.1 Oxylabes madagascariensis | reverse complement strand
CTGGCAGAAAAATAGCTTTTCTAAAGATCCCCAGCAAGTAAGCTGATTCTAGTCAACAGATTTTTTTAATATTTCCTTGTACTGTACAGGTTGCAGAGAAGCAGATCTCGTAGGCTCCAAATAGCTGAACTCTGTACAAAGGCAGGATTTTTTTGGAAGTGTGGCTTCTTTAGACTCAATTAGTTGATGGCATTGTCTAACAGCTTGCTGTAGCTTCTCTAATTGATGTTAATCCCTTCAGTGCCTCTAAACTAAACCAAGTCTGCCCTGTGTGGAGTAGGACATTGTGGGGTTTTAATCACACCTTTTTGGTCTACAAATGGAGGGTAGCACAAGAGGATCTGATTTTGAAATAAGCATTCCAAAACTGATCCATCACAATAATTGTGTTGTCTAAAACTTAAGTGCAAGTTGCACTCTTCTAAATTTGGTTTTTTTTTTTTTTTTTTTTTTTTTTTTTTTTTTTTTTTTTTTTTTTTTTTTTTTTTTTTTTTTTTTTTTTTTTTGTTTGTTTTTGGTTTTTTTGTTTTGTTTTGTTTTTGTTTTTGTTTTTGTTTTTTTTCGGCAGAGAGTGGTTGTATTTACTGTGCCATGAAATGTTGAATCCCTACTATGGACTCTTCCAGTACTCCACAGATAATATTTACATGCTGCAAATCAATCCAGACTCTTCTATCAATCCTGTAAGTACTAATTTCTCAGCAATATTCCTACTTTAAGAGATGCCCTCTGCAGTTTCTTACTGCTGTTCTTCCACAGGAAGAATCTAAACTGCAGGGTAAATCACAATAAGAAGGTGTTAATATCTTATATTTATACAGAAAGAAGCAGAGGGGTTTTGTTCAGAAATTAAAAGCATGATAGCCTTTGATAAACATCTGATTTCTTTGAGACTCCTCAGTGCTGATTGGTTTGCACAGTGATTCTGAGAAGACAAGACAGATGAAATTCATCTTCACTGTGAGCACAGGTGGTTGTGCACACAGCATTACATTCCCAGCAGTGCCACCCCATGACTTTTAGGGATGTATCCCTTGCTTGCTTTTTCTCTTACTGGAGGATTTGTAATGATGCAGACTCTAGAAGAAGCAGCAGTTCTGTATTAGTAGAGGGAATTCTTCCTGACATGACATTTCCTGACATTTGCACGGGAAGATGAAGGAGGTGGATTGGAAGAATGTCAACCATAGGACTTACACCTCAGCTTTCAAAAGTTAGTTTAAAAGGAACATGAAAGAAATTAAGAAAACAAGCACACTGCTTCCTCAAGAGTAGATACATTTGGATGGTTAAACAAAGAATAAACTAATTTGTTTGGAATCCTCATCTTCTTGGATTTTGGAGGTTTCACAGGGATTTTATTTTTCCAAGTTTTTCCCTTTGAGAAGTCTAGAGACTTGAATCCAATTTGTTAATCAGGTGATGCACAGAGACTCGTTCAAGGTTTTTAATCATTAAATGCTTTGGTTTGGGTTTTGTTGTGAGGAAAAGTGGTGGCTGCTCTTGCCCAGAGGGCTGCAGGTAACTCACACTGAATGAGCCACCAAGGGTGCCACAAGATGTCAGTGTCTTCCCAAGCCTGATTCTCCTCTCTCCCTGCAGGACCATTTGTCTTATTTCCATTTTGTTGGTCGGATAATGGGTTTGGCTGTGTTCCATGGACACTATATCAACGGGGGGTTCACAGTTCCCTTTTACAAACAGCTGCTGGGGAAGCCCATCCAGCTCTCCGATCTGGAATCTGTTGACCCAGAATTACACAAAAGTTTAGTCTGGATCTTGTAAGTACTGAATTTAGCAATCGTCCCACTGTAGAGAAAATGGGGTAGACTTTGTTGGCAATAGTGAGATGCTTTAACCAAAGAGTTTGCAAAAATCTTTTTATGGTGGCAGTCTGTACAAAGTCATTAAACTATTTTTAATATATCAAAGGTACTGGAGGAAAAGTTCTCATTGCAAACTTTCCTTGCAATAAAGTAGATTCTAAATCATTAAAGGTTGCACGGGTATGGTAGAATATCACAGTATCAAAATCCAGACTCAGGAGAGAGGTCTGAGGGGAAGTACAGCCTTCTTCAAAAGAAACTCTGATTAAAATGAAAATAAATGGAAGTAATTCGGGCTTCTGTATGCGTACAGAACAAGATCCAGCATTCAGTGTAGCTTTGGGACTCTTTGGAACTGCTTTGCATTATCTCAATTTCTTTTCCTAAATGCTGTTTTGAATTTTGTATTTAAAGAAGTTACTGATGATTAAGTTCTCTGTGTATGATCTCCTCTGTGACAGCAGATCAGATTCTTGCTGGATGTGTATATATATACAAATGTGTGTGTGTGTATTTCTGTATATAGGGTTTTATCCAGTATCCTGAGTTCTGTTAGAATTACATGAATATCCCGTATCTGATCAGGCTCTTCAACATGCACTAAACCATACAGAAATTGGTGATGGTGGGAATATTCCTCTAGTGTGTGAAATGCAGGTGGTAACCAAGGTTTAGCCTGGAGACTGCCTAGGTGTTCAAATAACTGTCAGCATCACCACTGGGAGTTACCAAAATGCCAAAAATGCTGAATTTACCCTCTGTCCATTGGCAGAGAGAACGATATCACACCAGTCCTGGACCACACATTCTGTGTGGAACACAACGCCTTCGGGAGGATTTTACAGCATGAACTCAAACCAAACGGCAGGAATATTCCAGTGACAGAAGAGAACAAGAAGGAATATGTCAGGTATTGCAAACAGAAATATGTCCTGAAAATGGGGTGGGAAGAGGGTAGTAAACAGAATTTTTGTATATAGTGAAACTAAGGAAGTAAGTATTTTGAGTGGGAACTCCTGAGTCATAAGTGACATGAATGTTTTCACTGGAAGACCTGTTCTTCTGTTGATGGTGCAATAATTAATTGTTGATGGAAAAAGGAATGGATAAGCACTTCTTTCATAATACAAAATGTGTGTATTAAAACAAGGTCCTCTGTGAAATGAGCATTTTCCAAGTCTGCTGTAAAAATCTCAGTGCTGTCCAGCTCATCACCGTGACTTTTTCCTTCCTCCCCCACAGGTTGTATGTGAACTGGCGGTTCATGAGAGGAATAGAGGCACAGTTCCTGGCTCTGCAGAAAGGTTTTAATGAACTTATTCCTCAACATCTCCTTAAGCCTTTTGACCAAAAGGAACTTGAGGTATGTTTTATCCACATGGATTATTGTTCTGTAATTTGTTTGATCCACAGTCAAGCACTGGTTTAAAAAACAAACAAAAACAAGCAAAACAAACAAAACACAAAACTTATTCCATTTTATGTACAGAAAAGTGAGTATTTGTTTAACCAAACCCTTTTAGGTTTATTCTAGGTATTCTTTGGGTTGATATTATTGAGAGGACTTCTTAAACAGGGAAAGACAAATACACCATGGTGTGTATCCAAGGACTAATGCTCAAGGCAGGTGGTCTGAGAAGGAGGAAACACTGCAAGTTTGAGGAATTGTTGGCAAGACCAGACATGTTATTTACCCCAGAACCTGTTTTGTCCAGTAACTTTTCGTGCATGGCTGTTTCTGTTTGCACACAGGAATTGGTTTACAGAAATAGAAGAGCTGAGCATATAGAAAAGAAATTAATTTGTGTTCTTATCAAATGCTGAGGTGCAAAAAGCTACTTCTTAAAATAGTTCCTGTCACAGCAATTTTTCCTCTGGTGTTGCTTCCTAGAAAAAATGAGACAACCTGTGGAATATTCATAATTTGTGGTACAGAAAGCACTAGCTTTGTGCTAGTCACTCAGGCATTTTGGTTAATCTCACAAAGTTCTTGCATTCCATTTGCAAAGTTCTTGTATTCATAATTTGTGGTATGGAAAGCACTAGCTTTGTGCTAGTCACTCAGGCATTTTGGTTAATCTCACAAAGTTCTTGCATTCCATTTGCAAAGTTCTTGTATTCATAATTTGTGGTATGGAAAGCACTAGCTTTGTGCTAGTCACTCAGGCATTTTGGTTAATCTCACAAAGTTCTGGCATTCCATTTGCTTAAAAAGGTAGATTAAAAATCCATTAAATATTTCAACACTCTCCACGTCAGAACAGTCACAACTCCCCAAATGATGTGAGCAGGTGTAAGTGGGTGCTGTGTTGGTGGCACAACAAGGCAGCTGCTAAAAGGCAGCTCTCAGCAATTGGATCCTTACTATGGAATATTATGGGAAATTTAAAATATGTCACACAAATATGTTTTGTTTTGGGGGATAAACTTTGCTCTGTGCCATTTTTTCATTGCTGCCAGAGGAGGTGGTTAAATGCATGGCCAGCAGCAACTTCCTTTTACAGTATTTTGCAACCTGCTGTCATCTGGAAAAGAGATTGTAGTGATATGCTGGTCTGGGTCAGAAATTCTCACAAATCAAAAAACAGATGAAAAGTTTCTGTAGTTTGTTGTGGAACAACAAAGCAACTCAGATGTTCCCACAAGCTGAGCAGGATTCCATTGTTGCTGGTATTGGCACCGCTAGGACAGTCCTGCAGCAGGACAATGATGCTGTGTCACAGCCTTATTCCAAATTAGTGCTGTGCCCTCATAAAGACAGGCTGTACCTTCCAGGGAGCACAGATTTAATAAAGCAAGTCTTGCATGGGCTTCTGACTCTTGGTTGCTTGTGAAAGTTCTAATGTTGGTAAAGCACTGCTTGGGGTCAGTTTCACTGCTGTCAAACAAGAGATTTACTGCCAGTTCTGTACTGGTTTGGAATGTTACTTTGCTCCAAAAAAAGTGAGTGAAGCACCTAAACAATGCCAGGCTTCGTGACGTGGTCAGATATGTTTTTATAACTGCAATCCTGAAATTGCTCTGGACTTTAAAGCGCTTCCTAATCTCCTAACAGCTGATCATAGGAGGCCTGGATAAGATAGACCTGAATGACTGGAAGTCAAACACCCGCCTAAAGCACTGCATGGCTGACAGCAACATCGTCAAGTGGTTCTGGCAAGCGGTGGAGACGTTTGATGAGGAAAGAAGGGCGAGGCTGCTGCAGTTCGTGACGGGCTCGACGCGTGTCCCACTTCAAGGTTTCAAGGCTTTACAAGGTGACTGGTGTGGAGGCTGAGTTAATCTGGGGTTGGAGAAAGAGATAAAAGTAGTGTATTTACAGGCCCCTTATAGAATATCAGCATATTACTGGATAAGTCAAACACTTGCAAACTTTAGAGCCTGAGAGCAGTTTTATATTTGTCAGCAGCTCAGCTGCTGCTGAACGCTTTGGCTGTTGCTGATAGTGATGGAGGCTGGTAAATCTGTTACTGTGCAGTGCTTTGACTGCTGTCAATTTTGGCATGTCAGTCTCCTACAGCTCTGTGCTCTGAGGTTCAAATCGTTCCATGCAAATGTGCACAGGGATATATGACTGACTAAAGAACTTTTTCATTTGAGAACTGTATTCCCCTCAGTGTTTGGCAACAAAACTTTAGGCTTTAAAGCCAATTTCTGAAAATTGCCGGTTTTTATCAAAAATGCGGCAGTGTCCTTGGCTGTTGTGATCTCCTGATCACATTCCATTTGTTGGCTGACAGTAAATTGATGTTCAAAATTAAAATACTAGTTCTGTTTTACAAGGAAAACCTTCATGCACTTAAGCATTTTCATTTTTCATGGTGCAGCTTCATTAATATCAAATTTAGCAGCTTACCAAAATACCAGTCTGTAAAATGATTGTCACAAACAGCCCTGTCTCTTCTGCCATCCCTTCATCAGCTGCAAATATCTCTACAGATTTAGCCTAGGACATACTTAGGCTTGCAGCTGGAACTGTAATTTCCTCTTGCCTTTTTATACGCAGCAAAATGCCTGTGTGTGAATGATGCTTTGTTGAAGTACATTAACTAGAATGTCTGTCTAAGGTTCTACAGGCGCTGCAGGACCCAGACTGTTCACCATCCATTTAATAGATGCAAATACAGACAACCTTCCAAAAGCCCACACTTGGTAAGATGGAAACACTCTGCTTCCTCCGCCTTTGTTTTGATTTAAAGGAGTCATCTCTGTTTGTCCTGGGCAGGGGTTAGGCATGGGATACACATGGATGACTGCAAGTGTGCCCTGTTAGTTTCGATATATCTGTATTCTGCAGCCAGCAAAATAATTTGCTTTTCTTAAGGCTTGATTTGTCTTCTATACTATCTGTGGTTTTCATTTATTCCAGAGGTGATTATTCTGGGTAGTGAGACGTTTGTAAGTTTATTTCTTTATTTCTTTGTTACAAAGAAGTGTTGTCAGATGTCGAATGTTGGAAGCTTGTGCTGTTGGTCCAGTGTAGGCACAGCCTCAGCCCTTGCACGGAAATCTCACTCCATCAGGGGCAGGAAATGGTGGCAGCAGCAGCAGACTGTCTGCAGGCAGGGCAGCGAGTGGGCCTGCCTGCTGTGCTGCTTTTTCTTTGCAAGTCTCCTGCATCTGCCTCTTCCTCCTCCTCATCCCAAACGCTGCCCTATTAAGCTGTGCACTCCTGCTGTAGAAATAGTTGTTTTTCATCTTGTCTCATTTGGCCACTGAGGCAGCTGAGAGATTTTACAATTCCTATCTATATGTAGCTTCTTTACATCTTTCCCCCAATAAACCCTTCAGATCCATCAATGTTTTGTTGCTTTCCCTACAGCTTTAACCGGATCGACATTCCGCCTTATGAGTCATACGAGAAGCTTTATGAGAAGCTGTTGACAGCTGTGGAAGAGACGTGTGGGTTTGCTGTGGAATGAAAAAGCAACCAAAGGAAACAGATGCTAGCTCATGGACCACCAAATCAAAAGCTAGAAGAAGCTTGCTGTGAACTTCCTGCTAAGCTGTCTGAAACATCTGAACTCTGACAACTTAGAGATGGGGCTGTTTCCCTTCCACCGCTGGTGGGTTAGGGGGGGAGGGTCGGGGCTTTTCTTGGTGGTTCCCAACTCTATTTTCTCCCCTTTGTTACAACAACCCTTTCCCTCTTCTGCCATCCCCCCTGAGATGAAATGCAGCCAAGTTCAGCATTTGGCTTTGGTTACACAGGATATTCTGCTAGATTTGTAACACATATTGTGATAGGGTCAGCGACCTGTGGGGCTTTTTTAATAGGAGAATCAAAGTGTATTTGAGAATGAGCTTAATTTGCTGAGGACTTGCAACTGGTAGGTGCACCTGGTTAGTCTGTCTTAAATCAAGCTTGAGCCTTTGTAGAGTCCAGCAGGTGCAGAGTGTCTGACTGGCACCAGAATTTGCATTGCACATTTTAAACATCTGTTTAAAAAGTAAACTTCTAGCAGAAAATACCTCCATATGAACACTTAACTGAAGGGTATAGAAATCTAAGTTCTATCTTAGCAGGAAGCTCCCTGGAAGCTGTGGCTCACCTCGAGAAAAGTGAAGGAATCTGGGATAGTTTAAATGGTATTGTATGATTTCTTTTTGGTTGTCCTGGCTGAAATCTTAATTGTTTTGCACGTGAAAACAATTCTTTCCTCCCGCAGAATTACTTTCCATAGTTCGTTCAGATGTAAGTACTTTGCAGAGAAGCCTTGTGAGGAGGAGACAGAGGATAAAAATCCATTCAATCCCAAAGCTGTGATTTCTGTGGCACTGTTTTACCCAAGATGTGTTTGTGTGACTTTAAATTCTAAGACTCACATGGAAATCACTAAAAGTCAAGTTAACAGAGCAAGCTCCTGCTTCAAAATTTTTGGCCTTGTGAAAGGTTTATTTGGAGATTGAGGTAAAAGGGGAACTATATAGTGAGTACATTCTAAATGTTACAGAAAGCTGTTGGAAGAATTTATGACTTCAGTTCTGTAGGGATGAAAACTTCTCCAGAGAGCCATATAAGGCTAGTTTTTCCAATATCTGAAACTAATATTAAAAGGTTTGTTCTCTAACAACAGGGGAAACAAAAGCAAATCCAATACCTGAATGTCTTGGTTTGAAGGCCAGGTGTCTGCTAAGGAAGGCAGGAGCTTCCCTTGCAATGGAAAATGTAACCCCCTTCCCTCCGAATTATTATAATTTTGAAATTAGGAGGCTTTCAGGCAAAGATATGAGATATAGGAATAATGGTTCTTTACTAGGATATATAACAAGGCAATAATACAGAAACACTGGCTTAAACTGACAGAGTCAGGATAGGACCTGACACCCTGTTGGTCAGGGTGGTGGTGGCTGCAGTCCTCTTGGAATGATGGATGTGGTTCTGATGAAGCAGTGATCCTGTAGAAGGGTCTGGTCTTCCTCTGACGGTCCAGTGGTGGTGATGTAGCTCCTGTCCTCTGGGAATGCAGTAGGTAAGGGCTGACTGTGGTGTTCCAAAGCTCAGATTATATCCAGGTGGGAATGCTTGGCTCCTCCTGCTGGGCAGAGCATCTCCCAGTGGGATGATGTCGTTTTATCAGTCATGCAGTGAGGCTTGGTGGCCCATTAACAGAAAATATCCCCCTGGATGGAGCCATCAGGGATGTGTCATGGAAGAGACAACACTGCCCCCCCTTGGTTTTAACAGATGGTGATAGAATACATACTTTTGGTTACATCTTAAATTGTAACCTAAGACACTGAATCACTAACATTTTTCCAGTTTGCACACCACGATGAGACAATACTTTAACAAATAACATGGCTTCAGAGAGACCCAGTTATCTATCAAACATGTCTAAACTTAAGCAGACTTGGTTGTATAGGATTCTTTTTTTGACCAGCCTGTTTTTTAGAGAGATTCATGACTGAAACACTTAACAGATGTTACGTTTATGGAATAGTGCATTGAAATTCAGCCGTGGGTAAGAGCCTATCCTTAGGAGATGTCTACTGGAATACTTCTATTTTGTCTTTTTTTTTAAATTGAATTTGGTAATAGCTTTAAACTGTGATAGAACAGAAAGTAGACACTTGTCAAAACCCTGGCATCTTTCTCTGTTTTGTTTGTTTGTGGTTTTCTTTTTGCCATTGACCATAATTCTTGTGATTTGTTGTCAGGAGTCGCATCGGAGGTGTAAAATTGTATCATAATGTGAGATTTGCACAGGGTGGCTAAAGATGCTCATCCTGCAGGACTGTACAGGAGAGGCACGTTCAGCCCCATGTTCTGTAGGGATCTTTTGGCACTTGGAGAGCAGTTTCTGCAGTTCTGGTTGTTGGGATGTGCAGCAGCTGGCAGACAGCATCCCTACGGTCCTGGGCTGAGTAGCAGAGTCCCCACAACCCTGGATTTTCCAAATTGCTTTGAAGTCAAACCTGTTCATAGAGTGTATTTAATCCTTTCAGTACGTTTGAATGTGCAATAAACCAGTCAGATAGGAAAAATGCAAAATGGATTATTGCCCAAAAGCTTTGCATGCAGTTTCATGTGGATTTTTCACTAAAAATAGTGTAAAAAAACCCAAACCCAGATACTGAAGCTCACCCCTAATAAAAATCCTGTCACACCTGCAGCACAACTGGCTCAGTACAAACCAAACGAGGTGAAGGGAAAGGCCCCTGATTTGGAGATCTGTAGGTCACGTAGCTTTATGTCAACGACCCAGTTGACATAAGATAGTTCCTAATGTCTTTGCTAGGTCAGTGTTTTATTGAATGCACAAAATAAGAATAGGCAAGGATTGTTGTTTCGAAAAGTCCGTCTGTTTTTTGCTGTATTTAAAAGCCCTTGTCAAGGTACCTCCTCTGTGCTGACAGTAACGAGAATAGGGCACTGTCTTTTAAATTATTTCAGTTCTCTTTTCAACGGCGACTACGAAGACATTTTTTGTCTTGTTCTGTACATGCATTTGAGGCAGGCCTTAAAGCTGGTTGGGTGGATGGAGGAACAGCAAGAAGCGAGGCAGAATGGCTTCGGAGCCATGGCCTGTTCTTCCTGTGCCCAGTTCCGAGGGCAGGGAAGGATGAAATGCCAACAGGAGTTAGCATGGCTTGAGCCAGTGGCTCTCAGAGGTCTGGGATAACCTCAGCTGTCTGAATTCGTGTGTCCATTCCCACTCGGTCTGCCAGCACTTGAACTCGGTTGTTACTTCTCAGACTTGCCCAAAGAATACCATCGAGTCCCGTGTTCATTTTGTCATTCCACGTTCCGCCTCGTGCGCGGATGCTCTTGGATCTGACCCGAAGGAAATACAAGGTACAGCGTGTCTGTCGTCCCTGTCCCACGGCAAACCCCGCAGCTGCTCCATCAGCAGTGCCCTGACACTGCTCCTCAGCCTCTACTCTACGCTCAGGGATGTAGGAAACCACCACTCTGCTCGTGTGTTCCACCGGGGAGAAACGCGACTGTTGGACGGGTGTGAGTGTTCACTTGGGCATTATGTTAGACAGGACCCTGCTCCAAAAAGGCTACTCGAAGCTTCAGACGGTGCGATCGGCAGTTTGTCCTCAGTTCAAGTCGAGGTGGTTGTAAAATCCAACAGATTTTGTAAATTACTGATCCAGCCACCAGGCCCTCTGGAGCCAGTGCTTGGGTTCGGGGCCGTGTGGCACAGCAAATTCCCAGAAACACAATATGGATCTGGTTTTAATCTGTTAATTTTTTTTTTTGTTGTTGTTGTCGTTGTTCCTCAACCACTTTATAATGTATTTTTTTAATTTATTATTTTGTAATGTCATGTTTAAGTATTGCTGCTATCCTTGTTATTCTTCCCACTGTTTTTATTGCAGATTTATTTTGTGGAAGTTGTACACTAATGTTTCATTTTATGTCTAAATCAAAGTATTTAAAGAAATACTAGTTCTATTTAATGTGGTTATGGAACCAGCTGGAATAAACAGTGATTGTATAGTAGGCTGGACCCAGGAGGTCATGTTCATTTTTGTTACATATGCAATAAACTCACAACTTTAAACTCTTGGTAGCCACTGTTTTGTTTGTTAAAATATTTATGGGAATCAGAGGAAAAGAGTGGACAAAGTATCAAAACGCAGCTGATTAAACAGATCTATATAGACTGCCCAGACGAAAGTATCCTCTGCAGGGAAAACACTTCGTTTCATTAATTCACCTTAATCTTTTTCCCTTCTTATCTCATTATTTGTCCTGATACTTTCCCAAAACCTCAGTTTGCAGAAACAAATTATAATCTCTCCCTTAATGAAAGCTGGAGAAAGATTCACTAATGTTGCTTTCCTGTGTTTTTGTTGTTTTTTTTCTAATTACTGCTGCTTTGCAAGTGGAAAAGGAGAGGAGCAAGGCTCAGTGTTGCTGTGTGCTGCAGCAGCGCCTTCCCTCCCTGACGCTGAAAGCTGGGGTTTCTTCTGGCCATAATTTGGTTTAATAAATAAATAAAAAAGGAGGGAGCACAAATAAAATGCTTTTTATTCTTTGAGTAATCTCACAAATGAGCAGGGACCTGCTGTAGCCCACCCCTCGTGTCAGCCAGCCGCAGGGACTGAACAATTCCATTACGGGGAGCAGGAAATCGTGTCAGTCCTTCAGTGCTCTGTCAAACACTGGCCCTGCTGTTTTCTTTAATAACTACTTTTTGTGAAGTTTTCCTGATTTCTGCTTTCTTTTTGGTGCTCAGAGAGAGGAGGATCCCTGCAGCCTGCTCCAGTGGGTGGGCTGTGCTGTGCAGGGGCTGCTCCAGGACTTCACGACGCGAACCTCTTGAAAACGCAATTAAAATCTTCCCATTTCTCTCGGGAAATCTTGCGGAGCTCAATGAATCGGCTGCCTCCTTTTCTGGCAGCTTGGCGAGTCACTCCAATCCCTCAAGTTCCAATTTTCCACTCCTCCCGCAGGACATCCCCAGCCACAAACCGCGGTGTCCTGGGGGTGTTCCCTGTCACTCGGTGACCTCCAGGAGCTGAGGGGGTCAGGGTGGGGGTGCGGTGCTGGGGTCCCGAACCCCCCCCCCCCTTCCCCAAATTTCTGAGCACCCCAAAAAAGTTCTGCCCCGCCCCGCACGCACGTGCGGGCCTGGCCACGCCCCCTCCCCACGGGAACACCGCCCGCCCGGCAGGGGGCGTGGCGCGGCGCTGGCCGCCCGCCCCCTGTCTCTATGGTAGGTTCGCCGGGCCGTGCCGCCCACGCCGCCCGTCCCCCCGCGCCGCTCTGTCTCTCCCCGGCCGTCTCTCTATGGTGCGGGGCGGCGCGGTCACGTGGCGCGGGCCGGGCGGAAGCGGCGGTTAAATGAAGCGGGGCCGGAGGGGCGGCGGGGCCGGTGAGTGCCGGGGTGACCCCTCCGTCCCGCGGAGCTGGTGAGTGCCGGGACGGCCCTGCTGCCCCGCGGGCTGAGGGGCCGCCCCGGGGCCTCGTCGGACCCCTCGCTGCGGGGTCGGGCGCTGCTCCCGGCTGGGGCCTGTCCTCGGGGACGGGTCGTCGTTCTCCCCCCCGCTCCTCGCGTCCCCTCAGGGCCCGGTGTCCGTTTCGTTCGTTCCTCTTCCCTCGCGTCCCTTCAGGGCCGGTCCTTCCCGTTAGGGACGGGTCATTCCCCGCCAGCGCTTCCCTTCAGGGACGGGTCCCCCGCGTCCGTCCTGCCGTCCCCCTCCACTTTCATTTAGGGCCGAGCCCTTCCTCCTCGCTTTCCCTCAGGATGGGGGCGCCCCCTCCCCCTCCAGCTCCCCTCAGGACTGGGTGCTTTCCCTCCGCCCTCCATCCCCTCAGGGCCGGTCCCTCCTCTCCCTTCAGGGGGTCCCTTCACCTCCGTGAGCCCCCCCCGTGTCCCCCCGCAGCCCCGAGGGACACCCGGGTACCCCGGCCCGGGTGCAGGGGGTAGCCCGGAGCTCGTGGGGAGAGGAGGGTAAAGGATTCTTCTCTTCTGCCCCCCGTTCAGTGTGGGAGCGCTCGCTGCCGCTGGGACATCTCGACATTTCAGGCATCTGCTGTGGGAGCCGCTGCAGGAAAGAAACCCCAAACACAGCTGTCCTCGGAGCGGAGGGATCAGTGTAAGAGATACTCCTCTTCCTCCTCTTCTTTCCCTTCTCTGTTGATCCAAGGGCCGGCCCGGCGTGGCGGACAGAGCGCAGCCTGGAAGCGTTGATGTACGCTGCATTTATATAATGAAAATACATAAGTTGTTCTGCCCCTGGAGTCGACCTTGTTCCCCCAGGTGGCTGCAGGCAGGTCAGGATCTCACCGAAGTATTCCGAGGTTGAAGAGCTGTGGGGAACTCCAGCGTGTGTGTGTGTGTGTGAAGAGAGGAGTGTGAGCTCGCCCAGGGCAGTGCTTTGGGGTGGGCAAAATGTAGATTGGCTTAAAGAGTCCTCCCGTGGATCCCCGGCTTTGCAGCTGTGCTGGCTGGAGCCCTGGGTGGATAACTGCTGCTCGCACCTGCCAGCCCAGCCCGGGAGGTTTTTCCTTTCATCTCACATGTGCTTTACGACCTGGAGTGTTGTCTTGGAGTGTCCTCCAATACCTTACTTTAGAATCTTACTGACAGATGCTTAGAATACTTTTCATACAAATAAGTTTAGTAGTTAAGGTTTCTGTTCAGTTTCTTACAGTTTGCTCACTGTCCTGAGACCTCTGATGCTTTGAAAGAGAAAAGCTGATGTTGCTGTTGTGCACTTTTATTTCCATAATCCAGGCATGATGCTGAGGGACTAAAGCTTGATGTCCATGTGCTTTTCAGAGCATTCCCTCTTGTGTTTCTTTCCCTATGGAACAGCAGGCTCTTGCTTTGCTTCAGGCAGCAGTTGTAGGGAGAATCTCTCAATGCCTCAGTGCCTGAGAGGCACAGCCAGTCCTGGTCCTAAGACCTATTGCCAGATCTCTATTTCTCTATTCTGTCTCTGTGGAGCTTGATTCCTCTTTCTTACCAATCTCTGCTCTCCCACCTGATGCACTTTGGAGCTGTTGCAGATTTCCAGTGGTAGCAGTGGAGGGAAAGGCAGGTGTCCCTTGTCAGGCATTTAGACTGGTCTTTGCATGCTCAGCTGACGTGGCCTCTCCTGCTTTCAGAGAGGATGGCATGAGGGTTTTTCCTCCAGCAACCTGTTTGGAAGGCGAGGCAGGAAATCTGAGACCCATCATTCTGCAGACCCAGATCTTGAGCAGGTTCTGGTACATCCCTGAACAGGTACAGGGCCATGGGAATGTGCAGCGCAAACCCTGTGGTGGAATCCATTTTGTTTAGGACTAGCAGGATTCCAGGGACAAATTTTAATTCCAGAACTGTGGGATTTACAGCTTTAATATGTGCTTTTAATTTCTAGGATGAATGCTTTGCAAAAATTCCACTGCCTTACATCAGGCCTTCTGCAATTGTAAACACGTTAATAGATTTCATGTGCTGGGTGTCTTTGTGGTGTGACTGGATGTTAATAAACAATCATCTTGACAGGAGTTTGTGCCTGGAACACCAAGACTTGGGAAGGGACTCAGACAGATTTCCTGAAGATCTGTAGACATTCAGCCTGCTTTGGAGATGCTGCAATGTGGTAACAGGCATTCTTCCATCTCTTTTTTCTTGCTTCCTAGGATGTTTTCTTCTGGCTGGCCTGGCTGCGGGCAGTCAGGGCAGGAACAGCAGTTCCTAGAAGAACACTGGTGGCAGGTGTTACTGGTGATAAGGGACAGTCTGGATTCCAGCAGGGTGTTCCTGGGCTGCAGTTTCAGGAGCTGCCTCGGAAGTTCAGATTCCTGGGTAGACCAGTGCTTTGTCTGCCGGAGAATGCAGTGGGCGTTCCTGCCACTGGCGAGACTTGTGCTTTGAAGTTGGACACAAATCACTGAGAAGTCCTGTGGCAAGAAGAGGTGGGGCAAACACACAATTCCGGTGGCTCCGGCGCAGCTGGAGAGAGACAGGAAGCATATCCCAGGGGCCAGGAGCTGATTAGCAACCTGGAGTAGCACAAACCCAAGTGCAGGAGATGTGGAGCCCTTGGGGTGTTGTTTAGTGCCTGCTGGAAGAAGCTCCCATTCATTAATTTGGAATGGGTGTCTTATTTTTATTTATATCTTTCTAAAGCCATTGTGAGTGGTTTGCTGTGTCTGAGCGCTGGCAGTGCTGGGTGTTGGAGCTTGCCACTGGCTGCATTCTTTCTGCAACAGTCACAACTAATTCCTCTCGCTGGAAGTTTGGGATTGTTTTTTCTGCAGATGGATTTGATCCGGAGATATTTTAAGACTCCCTTTAAATTATTGAATTTGGACATCATCATAACTACCTAAAGACGAGGCATTAATAGTCTCCAAAGCCTGTGTGTGCACTGAAGTGATGGTGGGGTTTCAAGCTGCTGCATGTAACTGGGATTACTCTCAGTGGGACCAATCCCAGTGGGATAGGTGCCTTTTTAAATACAGCAGGAGGTGTGAAACTCAGGACTGCCTGGGGACAGCAGCTGTCTCCCAGCAGCAGCCCAGGAGATAAGGTCATTTGTGTGCAGCCTGGGAGTTCCTGTGTTTGAAAAGGAGCTGAAGAACGGGCTGGTCAAAATTACTCTGGAGTAGTTTTGTTTTTAAGCAGGTTACTGGAAGTGGGAAATCTGGGAGGGGTAGGCAGAGAAGAAAAAGAGGGGGGAAAAAGCCACTTAGCAGTGTCTGGTGGTTTGAATAAGTTATCCTTGCCAAAGCACCAAGATGAGAGATAATGAGTGTCTGACTGAGCTGGGGTAATCTCGTTCTCAGCAGCCTTCATGTCACTTTTATAGAATTTCAGGTTTATTTTGGACTATCTCGGGAGTGATGTTTTTCCTCTGGGTCAGTGCTTAAGGGCTTGCAGTGGTTTCAAATTCATAGCAATCCTTGAGAAAGCTTAATTCCTGACGATGGGAAATGATATTCCTTCTGAATGACACCTCTCTCCTAATTACCAACCCTGCTGTGGTTCCCTCCCTGCGTTCATGAGGGGAACTGTCAGTGCCTGATTAAGTGGAAAAAGCATTGCGCTTCAGGGAAAGATTTCACCGTGGGGCAGCTGCTACCCGGAGCCACAATGTCAGCTCGCAGTGTTCCTGACCCAGGTCAGTGGGAATTTAAATTAAATGTGTGGCTTCCTCTCTGGCTTTAGGCAGCCCTACTCCTGTGCTGATGGTGCTGGTGCCCAGCTGCACCCAGGGTGAGTTTTGGAGGCTGTGGTTGCCCCTCGTAACACGAAGCTGATGAGCTGAAATATAACTGGGAGTGTTTGTGGGTGTCAGGGTGACCTGAAATGTTTTCAGCTGGCCTCAGAGGCCGAGCATGGTGTTGCTCACCCTCAGCCTGCTCTCCCCTGCAAGGAGGCCAAGCAACCATGCATTATTCAGAGCAACATTTGGATGGGATCTGTTGAGGCATCACGTGATACTGCTCTGCAGTACAAGGTGGTCAGGATCTGCGCTAGCTGGGATCTCTTTTTGGGTGAATATAAGGATGAAAAATGGCCTCAAGTAATACATTTTGTTCAAAACACTCCTTGCACAAGGCTCCTGTACTGCTTTATCCAGACTGACTTGCTCTTACCAAGCTGTGGGCACTGCTCCTGTTATTCCTTGGAGGAAAGCAGGCAGGGCTTGGCTTTTTGCAGCCCTTGCAAAACCAGAGTGAGGAACAGATTTACACTTCTACTTCCAAATCCCATCCCAAAGACAGGCATTTTCGTGTGATGGGGGGGAAGGAAAACCTCTCCCTGATGCTTCTTGCAGATCATTTTTGCTTGCAGGCTGGTCTTGGAGGGAGCACTGGCCCGTGTACCCCTTGGCAAGTACAAGCTCTGTTGGGCAAATGCATTTCAGGGGGTTGGCAGAGGGAAGGGACAGCAGTGCTGACAGCTGCCTGCAGCACAGCCACGATGCTGCTGAGGACTTTCCTTCTCTCCCTGCTCTGCTGTTGTGTGCTGAAATGCAATTTGAGGGAGATGACAGCAGCAGCATAATGGGGAAGCAGGAAAAGCAGCTCTTTTCTTCTTTCAGGAAACCAGCGGGGTAGGGCATTTAATGCCTGCCGTGCTGCTGGGATTTCCAGCTACGGATGAGCAAGACCTGGGAGCAGTAACTTGGCTAATGTAAACAGTTCTCTGTAGATTGTTAAAGCAGAATCCTTTGGTAGTGGAGCAGGCTTCATTGTGTATCAACTGGGAGGTGCCCTTGGATCTGCCAGGACTAGCACAGACCAGCTCCCAAGGGCTGGGACGCACCTCTGCCTTGGCCACAGTGTCTGGAGAGTGCTCCTCAGCTCAATGTGCTTGTGTTTATTTAGCAGTTTGTGGCTGTTTTTACTGACTCTCCAGCCCAGGTTGTTAAATAATGTCTGACATTGCAACACCCAGGAAGAGAATTTCTGTTCTGCTGTGAGGACTCACCCGATGTTGGACACGAGTGTGTTGACCAAGGGTGGGCACAGGGATTCACTGCCTGAAACAGTCTGTCCTTAGCAACTGCTCTGAGTGCAGCCTGTGTAACCTCCTGGCTGTGGCCTGTGGTGGTTTTTATAGTCCTGTGTCTGTGAAAAGTTTGTTTGCCTTGGGATTAGTGGGTACTGTACATTGTCGTTAATCTACAGGACTGTGGACCTGGAGAATTAACGTGCAGCTCTTCCTTCTTCGCTTTTTAGCTCATAATTCATTCATTTGTGAACTTTAGTAGTCTCAGAAGGGATTCATGCTGGATGTGGAGCATCTCCAAATCCAGCCACCATCTAATTTCACTGTTTTCTGTTCTGATATAGCGGTACTTACCTCAAATGCAGCCTCTTTGCTTTTCTGCTATTTTAACATACTCAAACTGCACAGTGGCCACTGCCACGTGACATGGATGAAGTCAGGCTGGACAACTGTCATGAGTCTGGAAGGTTGCCCTGGGTTTTCACTGAGAGTTTGCTGGGCTGGAATTGGCCACAAGGCTACACGTGGCTGTAAACACAACTAAACCCAGTTTTACAAAGGCTGTTGCTGGCTGTCTGGAAAATCTTTTGACAAGTGGTCATCTGCAGTGCTGAAGCAGTAAGGAGGTAGTTGCAGTTCTTCTGTGACAGTGCTCTTCCTGCAGCAGTTGTTGGGTGCAAGAGGCAGCTTATTTTTTACTCTTTCCAGCAGAAATTGGTGCAGAGCATGGATTTGTTGCTCAAGTGTTGGCACCTGTCTTACAAGGTTTCTGTCTGTATTTTACTCTTAGTAGGTAAGGCTGTTTAAGACTTATCACTGTGAGCTTGGCCTGTTGGCCCAGTCTGGCTCTAAACTGGCTTTTGTATATATTTAAACCCTTAATTGATTGTGTAAAAGCATCTTTCAAAGTGCCTGACCTTGCAGTAGGAGCACGTGTGGTTTGAGTGTTAGGAATAGGCTGTGGCTGTACCAGCTTAAGCTGTAGTTTAAGATCTTCCCCCTTCTTGCAGTTTATTTTACCACCTTAATTCTGTTCTCCCAATTCCACCATGCTGGATATGCGGAGGGTATCTGACCTAAATCCTACAAAAATGTTTTCCAGGGCATTTCCTTTCAAAGCTGTAAGAAATGCTGGAGGAGCTCAGTGTGAGAGGAGGAAACAAGCTGTGGTATGGGAACATGACTATCCTTAACAGGTATTGAAGTGAAACCCTTCTGAACATGAAGCCACAGCTTCTGGCTGCTGACCTTTGGAATTGTGGCAAGTGCAGGTGCTTAATGTGGCCCTAAGAAAGGGCATGGCTGTTGTGACCAGAGTATGTGACCTGTGAAGTCATTCTTTTTGGAAGACCCTCACTCTGGGATTATTTGACACCTGGAAGGGTTGGTGGCAGGCTTTTAAGTCAGTAGTTCTGAAAGTGCTGTGCAGATTGACAGAGACCTTTTTTTGCCAAGGTGGGCTGCTGCAGTAAGTCAGGGTTTTTTCCCTGTGTGCCACCTCAAGGTCAGGTCTCAGCTTTTGTGTTGTCAGCAGCTTTGTGAATGAGGTGAGGTATGCTGTGCTTGAAAGCAAAGTTTTTTGTGATAAGTTCAGGTCACATTTAAAATAAAATATAAAAATATCCCCTTTCCTTCTACACTTTTTTTTTCTGGTGGGGCATTACGCTTATAATTTTTTCTGGAACACAGCTTCCCAAGTGCAGCTTAGGTGGGTTCCTGAGTTGGTCTGATGGGCAGCTGCTCAACATCCAGGATGCCATCAGAGCCTGTCAGTTCCTTGTGATTTTCAAATCCTCTGGCTGCCACTGGAACTAAACCTGACTCTGTTTTCCAGCCCTCTTGATTTTGGTCTATTTATCCCTCACTGCTGCTTTTCATAGCAGCTTGCTGGTTGTGTGCAGCCTGGTTCTCCCTGCTCTCAGTCCCCCTGCACACAGGGCTGTGAGCTGAGCAGGCTGCTGCTTGCTCATCAGTGTGAATGTCAGTGCCACTGCAATCCCAGCAATCTTAAATCCCTTATTTCTATTTCCTCTCCAGTGAAAACAGTGCTAAGATAGGAACCTGAATGCTCCTGAAGATGTTCATCCAACTTGTTAAATAACTGCTTAAAAGGTTGCACTTGGATTTCTTTGTTCTGTTAAGCTCTTTAAAGCGGCATTCAGGATCCTTTAAAAAAAGAAAAGAAAAAAAGGCAGGAAAACTACTGAGGATTTGGAGAGGAAATGCTCTGTCCTTTCTCCTGGAGGGATCTATGAAGTGCAAGTAACAGAGGAGCAGTCTGCTCTGTATCCTGGGGCTCACAGGGCATTTCTCCTGCTCTTTTCCATGTGGCTGCTGGGTTTATGGAACAGAGAAGGCAGCTGCAATTAATGCTGTGTGGAGCTGTGGCAGGTATGTGCAGCCCCTGGGGGTTTGTGGAGTCCAGCTCTTTAAACCCACTGGTGTCTGAATCTTGGTGCTGATCAAAGCAGCCCCTGGCCTTTCCCTGGAAGGGAAAGGATGTGTGAGTTCAGGGAAAGGAAACTGGAAGTAAAACTCGCTCTGGAAGCCACAGAGCTGCAAATCGCGTGGTTTCACATGCTCTTCCATTCATCCCCACCCTTAGAGCACAAAATCAGAACAAATGATGGTTTGGGAGATAAGCTGTGAGCAGGGCAAGGCTGGGTTTGTGTGTAGGTCTGTAGCCAAGTGCTGAGCTGCTGGTGTCTGAATTGTTGCATCAACATGAAATGCCAGGCTGGCACCTGTGTTTGTGATGTGGGAGGGAGGTTTTGGCTTTAGGGGATTACACTGGATGATCTTGCACATGCCAGAGGTCTGAGGCAGGCAGAGTACTGCCCTTTACAGGAACTAACTCTGGGGACGCCTCTTTCACCCTCAGAACCTTGGTTTTTCACTTCACTCTTAAAATGAGCTGGTCAAGATAATGGCACTGACTCCCCTTTCCAAATAGAATTTGTAAGTTTAACTTTTTTTTTTTTTCAGGACTCAACTGGATGGGAGGGAGGGGGAATGACAGATCCAAAGGTTTCCACCTCTTGTGCAGAGAGTGTTTTTTTGCAAGCATCAAAACGAGGAGTCCTGTGCTGGTCAGGGAGATGGGATGACATGGAGCCCTGTTATTTGGCAGAGGGACTCATGGGGGTCGTGGGAAGGGGCTGAAGTGTCCAGAAGTTGACTTTGATGCCAATCACCAGGGAATAACTCAAAGGAATGGGAAAGTTTCATTTGAGTTGCCCAGTTTTGGGAAATGAATGCAGCTGTTTCAAAACAGTCTTATATTTTAGAGAGTAGCTCACAGAGCAGATCTTTTGCTAGGGAAATGCAAATATTTTGCAGGTTTGGGAAGGAAAACTGGTGCCAGCGTATGTGGCCAGCTGTTAGGTGAATTAGGTAGAACTGGGTACATTTCTTTCCTCTTGTACTTTGTGTTTCAGATAAAAGCGGTGATTGGGTACTTCAAACAATTATGATTAGTAATTATGATACTGTGACCTTGATGAAATGAACTGCAGCTAAGGCTGATGAGAAGTCTTGTGATATACAGACAGCCAAGATGTTTCCTGTAAGTCCTGAGCAGACTTTAAAAGTGGGGAAAAATCTAGTTGGGGATTTGAAGCCAAGTAATCCCTCAATATCTGCTCTCTTGATTGCTCCTGAGTAAGCAATTTTCATTAGCCCGGAGCAGTGACAGGGAGATGTCCTGTGTTAATCTGTTGCCTCTCTTTTTGGAGCACCTCCTGATGTGCTGCTCTTGGTCACACTCCTGACTCTGCAGTTACCAGTGGTGAGCGTGGGAGGAAAGGGCATCACTCCTACAGTGCTTTTCTCCTTGGGTAAGAGAGGGTGAGGAACAGGGAACTTTTGGGAGGTAACTGGAAGCTGTGATTGCTGCCAGATTCACTCCTCTTTTCCACCTTCATTCATGACCTGCCCTGGAGCTCCTGGAGCCAGTTGCAGGCTGGTGTGGTTTTGGAAATAGTGGCTGCTCTGCTGGGATAATTTCTGAACTCTGTGTGTTGAGTGTCTTGTCTGGCAGGGGAGGTGAACATTCAGGTTGGATTTACTTGCCACAAAACATTTCTTGTATTATATTATGTTTTGGTGTGGTGAAACCTGTTCTTTGGCTTTCTGCCCTAGAAATATTACTTGACTCTTTTTATTGTTCATTTCAGTTTCTGTTCCTTGATTTTTCTCACTTCTCAGGAATCCTGTCTTCCCCTTCTCAGAGAGTGTATGTTTTTAAAATCGTGTGGTAAACCAAGCCAGCTGCTAATGTGGGGAACACTTTGGGAATACTTTATAACTCACCAGCCAATTCTATTATTAAATGATCTTCAGTTTGTTGTTTCTCTTCAGCTGTGGGTGCAAAAATTGGTGGCAGAGCTGTGGGGATGCTCTTGCCATAAGTCTGCCCCTGGTCTGTGCTCCTGCAAGGAGCTTTTGGCCAATACCTGTAGCAGATTGTGCTGCTGGAAACCAGGTGGTCTTTCCTGCGAGCCACACACTCCTGCCTTCAGAGGCCAGGGTAAGGCTTTTGGGCTGCAATCAATGCTTTTTCCACTTTTCCCAGGCTTGGAACTGAGCAAACCTGCTGGCAGGAGCCTCACGTGTTGACCCCTGGCTCTGTCCCTTTGCAGGGTGTGAGGCAGTGGCAGTAGCTGCCTTGTGCATAGCAAATAGGATTTTGTTTGTGCCCAGCAGTTCTTGTTGGGCTTATGATCAGGGGATTTCTAATTTTCAGTTGGGATGATGCTGCTTAACACCATCAACCACTGTTAAACTCCCCCTGCTTTTGCTCAGTGCCTGTTACAAGGAGCAGCCCCCAGCAAATCGTGAGCCCTTTTGAAATGTTTCAGTGAAATGCTTGACAGTAAGTCAGGCTGGTATATTTCCCTTCTGTTGTGCTTTTCTTATTTTTTTTTTTTAAGGACTGAATTTTTAGCTTTTCATTTTGGTGGTTGTCACAAGCCCTGCATTATTTAAGTAGCTTGTTTTAGCAGCTTGAAATGAGCCAGAAATTCACCTTGCTCGCAGGCTACCAGCAGACACGTTTGCTGCCTGCAGGCACAAAGTAGGAGTTGATGCTCTTCTGTCAGTGTAGGTGAGCAACAGTGGTGTTCTGTGTGGGGGAGAGGCTAAACCACAGTGATTTGATGTTGCTGACATCGCTTTCAAGTTGCTCTTTTTTTTTTCCCTCCCCCCTGTTTGTTTGGGATCTCAGTTCCTACCTCCCCTGCTTTCTGTCTAGTCCTGTTGCCTTGAGCTGGAGCCAGACGAGCACTTTGAGTCTAGTCCCATCTTGGATATGTGGGAGTTCAAGATTTCAAATGCTGTAAGTGGGGGGAAAAATACATTACACTGGGTTGAGAAGGGGGGGTCTCCCCTTGACTGTCAGTTTAAATTCCAGCACCATCTGAAGATGCTCATCACAGCACAAATGTGGGGTGGAGGGAGCAGATTTGAGTTCTGCTCCAGTTACTGCAGTCCAGAAACGCCCTCAAATATCAGGAGATTAAATATATGCACAGCACCGATGGTGACTATTTTTAGGTTAAGCTAAAAATATGTCATGTGGTGTTTAAAAGGATTTTGAATGGGTTTTGGAAATCCTTGTGTAAGCATTCTGTGTGCTCCTGAGACCTGCTTCACCTCGTAGCAGCTGATCCCTTACCTCACAGTAGTAGTGGCTGGAAGCAGTGGTTTTGTGGATGATATTTTTGCATGTTTGAGGAGCTTGTCCGGGAAGTCCCTATGACCTCAGCTGTCAGTCTGAGGTCTTGTCAATTCAGAGAACTGTTAAACCCAAGTCCCTGGTGGGCTCTGGTTTTCTCAGTAGCTGTTCTGTTAATGCGTTCTCCTCCTCTCAATTCGCTGTAGGAAAAGCCATAATGGGGAGGATTTTACTGTCTGCACAGTGAAACAACCTGGGTGTGCTGTGTGTGGGGGTGCTGGGTGCTGCCCAGGCTCCCCAGGGAATGGTCACAGAGCTGCCAGAGCTCCAGGAGCATTTGGACACTGCTCTCAAGCATGGGGTGGGGTTATTGGGGTGTCTGTGCAGGGCCAGGAGCTGGACTCAGATCCTTGTGGGTCCCTTCCAACTCTGGATGTTCTGTGACTGAGTTATGAGTACATGGAGTAATACAGAGGTGAAACTCTGTGGAACCACATCATCGTGGTGGGTCCTCACTGCACAGTCAGTGGGTGTCTTAGAAGTCATGATGAGAATTTTGTGTCACTGCTGTAGGGATTCAAGTCCCAAATCCAGCTTGATGTGCTGTAGTGCAGGTGGGAGCCTTTTAAGAAAAGAAGAAAAACTAAAAAGCTTGGAAAGTGTTTATCTGACTGCTTTGCTGTTAAAACAGCTCTAGTTTCCTGTCCTTGATTGCATTGCAGAAAAGCTGATGGGCATGTTAGAACCTGCTTATAGGTAGCCTTATTCTTTGCCTATAAATAGGCACTGAAATCACTGAGGTAGTGTGGAAGAGCTGCTTTCCATCTGTCTTCCTTGCTTTTTTATTATTGTTTATGTAGGGCAAGACCCCAGGGTGGCTTTGATCTTGTTACTTCACATTCTTGGTGGCCTGGTGCTATAAACATGAATAAACTTCTTATTCATGCCACTAGATGGAACTGGCCCATGCTTATGGATATTTGTTTAAACTTCAGCTCCGTATTGAGTATTGACAAAATGAATTGCTAGCTCTTGGTGGAAGCTTGGCTTTTACTCTGAAAGCAGGGCTTTATTAAGCTGCTAGGGGTTTTATTCAGTCTATTTTGAAGTAGGAAGGATTGCCAGTTCTTTCCAGCCTTGGCTTTTTTTGTTGTTGCCTTGACTGTGTATTACAGTTAATGCTATTTATTATATTCCTGCTTTTAAACCACTGAGTGTGCACATTTTCTTGTATGGAAGTGCAGATAGTTTTTTATCCCAAATTCAATTTCAGATTATTCCCTATACCTCTTTCTCACTGCTGAAGGTTGAAGTGTGCAAGTTCCTCTCTACCGGAACCAGAGTGGCCTGTAGAAAATACAACCTTAGTCTTGTGGCTTATCCATCATTCTGAGATCTAAACAGCTGGGGTTTAGCCAGCATTGGACAAAGCACCATTTGAGAGAAGATTTTTTTTTAATGTTATTTTTCTTTTTTTTTCTTTTTTTTTTTTTTTGGTGGCTGTGCTGAGCATTTGCGGTGTCACCCCACCACGAAGCAGCCAGCTCTGCTAACGCACCGTGAGTCCCTGGAGGGGAGAAATATCCAACCACTCAGCTTTGCTTGGAGCAGATCTGAGCAGACACCTGTCCAGACCCTGTCTGCACCACTTGATGCTGCAGGGGCTGATTTGTGGCTCTCACAAATGTCCTTGTCCCTCCCCAGCCAGTCTCAGAGCGATCCTTTGCTGTGTTTGCTTGGTGACCTTGGCCACGCTGGGCCTATCCCTGCTTCTGCTTCCCCACCTTTGAAATGGCAAGAAGTGAATTGATTTTGTTTGCTAAAGGAGTCAGACAGCTATGGATGGAAGAGTGCTATGCGGGGCTAGGTGTTTGCTATTCACAAGTCCCAGGGAAAATACAACTGTAATAATGTGGATGTGACCTTTTAGAAAGGCCAGAGTTTGCACAACAAGTTTGCATTTACAGTGACCCAGCTCCTGAGCTGCAGCACCTGCCTGTGATGGTGGAACAGCACTTCCATGCCATTCTGGCAAACAAAGCTTTGTTTCTCCTTATAAGGCAGAAAATGAAGAATCTAGAAGAAACATCCTCAAAATCTTGCTTTTCAGGTGTTTTCAAAGCACCATTATGCCCGTAATAATCTCGGCACTGCTTACTGGAATTAGGATGTGGTATTAGGATACTGTGGTATCAGGGCTCAAATACAGGAGCAGTTGCATGTTTGTGGTAATGCTGGTTAGAAGAGGCCTCTTGCTGTTCCCACACCCAATTTCCCACTCAAAATTGGACCATCACCAGATCAGGGATCAGGTGAATGAGGCTGTTTGTAGGCAAACCATGAAGTCTTTATTCTGGATGTTCTCTCTGAAGAAGGCTCCCTCAGGCTCTAAGCCCATGCTGCTGGGCTTTTTCTAAGTCCTAAATTATACATTTTAATTTTTATTATTGTATCTTGTGCATCTGAATTCATTTCTTCATTTTACAGTCCTAGCTGCAAATCCTATTCCCTGCAGAGGAAGTTAAGTAGAATTACTGAGGGGGAATTTATACTGCTCTTGTGTAGCAGCAAACAGGATTTTATAGCAGACCCACCATTTTCTTCCAGCTTATGCATCAGTAAATATTTAATAGTACAGATTCCTCTGTGCTGCAATAAGGAGATGAATACTTTCCAATAAAAAACCCTCTTGTCTCCTTCCAGTGATCAAATTGTGCTTGGAGTTCCTGTATGTGTTCAGCCTCTCTGTGGTAGTGGGAATGGAGAGCTATAAGCTGCCAGAGCATAAAATGGAAACCTCCTGTTTAGTTTGCAGTGATTCCTCTGGCCCCCTAATCCTGTTTGGGAGCCTCTGGCCAATTCACTGTGACTCTCTGAGAACAGGTGGGGGTAGCAAAGTTTAGTTCCAAAAAGACCAGTCCTGTGAAGGAACCTGATTCCTGTCATGCTCTCCTTTTGGTGTGAGAACAGATGGTGTTTCCTGGAATTTGTACCAAACCCTCGCTGTAAATCAGGGAAATCTCTTCTTTAAAATAGCAGATGGTGGTAAGGAAGTGCTCTCTGGAATGTTCCTGTGCTGGTTCACAGGGCAGGCACAAACCACACACTGACACTGCTCTGCCTGGGGTGCAGCTTCCTTCTGACACGCCCATAACGTGGGGGTTCTGGAAGTGAGCTTGGAGCATCTCTGCTGGCTCTGAAGTTGTGCCTCAGCTTGGCAGCACTCGGGGGATTCAGGCTGGGATGGTGGTGTGCCTGCTGGCTGTTCCCCTCAGGGCTGCTGTGCATGACTTCCCTGATGTTAAGTGTGACAGGGATGGTTGTGGTGACATCATCTGGAGGATTGTGAGGTGCAGGTGGATGTGGGGATGCCCTGGGACAGCTCAGGCAAGGGGATTTTGCCCCTCTCACCAATTGATGGTGGCAGAAACACCACTGTGTGAGTTGGTGCATTGGATTTTGGTTGGAAACGAGAAGATCCACAGACTGGGAGGGTTTGAGTCCTGCTTGGATAGAACTGCATCTCTCCTTTTCTGTGATTGCACAGCTCCTGCAGAGAGACTTCTCAGGCCTAATTGCACTCTTCAGTCAAGTCTTAACTGCTGGAGCACAAGATAACAAATACATCTCCTTTCAGGTCCTGAGAGGGGGTACAGAAAAACACTCATGTGGAGAGTGCTGGGAGAGCCAGGAGTACCCTTAGCAGCTAAATCTTGGAAAATCTTCCTTAGGGTGAATCTGAGTTTGCCTGACTCCCTCGTGGTTTTATTTTATCTTCTAGTTCCTCATGTGAGCCTGACTGCCATGCTGGGGCACTGACACTCTGGGGTGCAGCTGTTTAAAATGGCAGAGAGAGGTGGGAATGAAGAAGTGATTAACCTGAACACTTTCAGCAGTCACAGAGGGCAAGGTGAGTACTGATCTGTGCCTGTTTCCAAAACACCCTTTTGAAACTCCTCCTGAGCAGCAGGATTCACAGACACTGAACTTTCAGGGAGCTGCTGGAGATCTGTCATATCACACACTATGTTACACTGACTTAGCCACCTACAGAAACTCTTTCATGTTATGCAGGCATGCAAAATATTTGGCTCTTATCTTTCTCATGTTGTACTGCCTCAAGGGAGATTGCTGACTTCTTGGGAACACTGTGTAGTGGTGTTTCAGCAGATCCAAGGAGGATCCATCCTTCTCAAAACCCTATAGGAGACAGGCTGACCCTGAATTTGTGCCCTCATAGGGCTGTGTGTATTGGCACCCATTCCCTCAAGAGTGGAATTCAAAATGAGGCTTTCTCTCTATGCCTGAAGGGTGATAAATGAACACTTATGCTAAAAAAAAAGCCAAAACTTGTCAGATTTTGGGGAAAGCACAGTTGTATGTTCTCTGTGCAGTACAGAAACCCTCTATTTCTGCTTGAATATGTCTCCTGTGTTCCAACAGCTGTGTTGAGTAGCATCTGTATTCCATTCTTGACAAACCTTGAGGCACAAGGTTGTCATCTAATAGCAGGATATCTTCTGCACCCACAGCCACAAGCCTTATCTCAGCCCTGCATGAGGTACTCCTGCAAAGTCTCACTCTTTCAGAAGAGGCTGAATTGGACAAGGACCCTTATCTCTCTGCTAGAATGCACTGCACTTTAACAAAAAAACCTGCAACATCCCTGAGATATTGAAAGTTCAGGATTTCTCTGCAAAAGTATTCCCTACGTGCCTTGTTTGTAATAACTTCTGCAGCAGCTTGACTTGTGCAAGTTTGGGGTAGAAGATTCTTTGTGAGTGGCTGTCTCTGCAGTGCTGTTGTGATGAGCTGAAGCTGTGCAGGTGTTTTGCTGGAGGCTGAGGGATGCAGGAGTGGCAGTAACAATGCCTTGCAGAGGAATTGGTGACCTCTGAATGCTTCTTCCTGCAGTGCAGATGGGAAAATTGCTTTCTCAGATGTTTCAGTGCTACATGTGCCCTGTAATTCCAGTTATTTACCTCGAGACAACAGCTAACTTTAACTTTACTTACTGTTCTTCAGACTGGATAAACCACAGAGATGAAAGTCTTATCACGATATCGGATTCCTCGGATGAAGATTTGCCTTTGTTGCTGGAAATGCCAGAAAAGCAGCAGGCTGAGGAAGATGATGATGATGATATAGTCATCTTAGCAGAGGTAATTTTTCATTGCTGTAGCTGATGTGCTGTATTCATGGCCTGTTTAGCCAAGTCTTGTGCAAATACCTGATGCATTCCTCTGAGTCCTGCCTGGTTATACCAATCTACTTAGGATGTCTGAAATAACAGTGAAATGGTGGCATTTTTGCTGGCTTAATTTAGTCATATTTTGGGCACAGGATGGGAGAACCAGACTGTGGAACTGCATTGTGTAGTTTTAAGTTCTGCTTGATGAAGGTTTTAGCTCTCATAAAGTTGTCTGTCTGAATCCAGCAAGGTGGAGTGCTTTGCAAGAGGACTTGATCTTCCATTGAAGGTGTTTTCAAACCATGCCTTGTTTGATTTATGTATGTACTTTGTATGCTTTATATTCCTCTATGCTATTTGCATTCATGTTGGGCTGTTGCAGGCATTGATATTTTTGCAGCATTTCATATCTATCTTATATTAAGAATATATTCCACTTTCCTGTTAAATTAACCAGAAGCACTGAGAAAATGGGTTGTAAAGCTGACCTTTCTGCATCTTGGTTGAAAACAGCAGCAGAGAACACTCAGGCTCTGTTGGCATACAGCACTCTGTCTGCCAGAGGCAAGAACAAGGCCAGAGATTAATGTTTGGAGCTTTGGTTCCTGCCTGTTTAAATAAATTGGTGAGAACACAAATATGTCATCAGTTAATTCTTCCTTCCCAGACTATTTTACTGGAAGGGAAGTGGGTGCTGAGGTGAGCTTAGGAAATTATTCCATTTTGAAAGTCCTGTGCATCCCCAGTTCTGCCAATGGTTCTCGTAGCACCTGGGGACAGGCTGATGATGCAGATGTGTGGGTTGTAGTTCTGTGCTTTATTACACATCTTGCTGAACTGACTGTTTATCAGTTTCCCATCAGAAGTTTTCGTAGATGCAGAAGTATCTGGAGCAAGGATTGTGACGTGTGGACAAGAATTCCCACTTTCTCTTGTTGGTGTCCTTTTCAGACCCCAAAACATCAGCAGCCTCTGCGTCCCAATGTCATCAGACCTGCTGCTCCCTGGCAGGGTGCAGACACTGTGGGAGAAGCAGGATCTAAAAGTGCAGTGGAGCCTTTGAGCAGAGACCTGCAGGATGAGCAGGATTCAGCTCTGCCCCGTGAGGGAGATGGGAATAACCTCACAGTGGAGAGCAATGCTGGACCGAGCAGGGATGAGAGTGTGGACATTGCCCTGCAGCAGCCTGGACTGTCTGAGCTGAATGGCCCCAGCTCTGAACTTTCAGGTAACCAGGAGCCTGGCCCGAGTTTGCTGCCACTTGTCAAGAGGAGTCCACAGCCTGCTGATAACACAGAAACCATTAGCCTGGAGAATGCAGATCTTCCACCTCAGCAGGAGGAAAGGATGGAAGCTCGGGAATGGCAAGGAGAGAACTTGGAGCCAGAGCAGAAACTGGAAGGAAAAGCTGCTAAAACTACCACAGAGCAGGAGGAGATCCGGGAGAAGAGCCAGCTGGAACCCCGGCACTTCCCACCAGCAGAAGATGAGCCACGGGCTGTAGCGAATGGTTGTGCTCCTCAGCAAGGGCAGCCAGAGGCAGAGCCGGGATCTTTGAGGGCGTATGGAGAGAAGGCTCCAGGGCCAGCCTTCCCCCGGCCGGAGCCGCAGCAGGACGGCATCCCCGGCCCTGCCTCCCCGCAGCCGGCTCATCCTCCCGAGGAATCGGCTCAGCCGGCAGGGAGGGACAACGAGCAGCCGGGGCCCGCCTTCCCCGCGCAGGGCTCGGGGGACGTGCCAGAGCAGGGAGCTGCTGGGCAGGAGCAGGACCTCACTGCGCTGCTCATCAGAGAGACAGTAAGTATTCCCAGGGCTCCTCCGCAGCCTGTGTGCCTGATGTTTTCAGACAGGTTTTTCAAGGAGTGTAGAGTCTCACATGCTCAGAACACACAGCTACAAATCCTCTTTGCTTTGGCTGAGACTCAGCCACGCACCAGGTGAGGAGCATGCGATGAACTGTCTTGGAAAACTTTCATTTAATGTGAAATAATCTGTGTCTGTTCCCTGAAAGGCCCTCTTGGATCTGCTGATCTGGTTTTGTCTGGTCGATTCCTAACCCAACACTGTAGAGCTTGTTTAGGATTGGATATAAAGCTAAATGAGCAAACCTGGGACACTTAACAATGGCAAAAGGATACAGGACGGAGTAGAGAAGTTTTAGAGACAGATGGCTGAGAGCCAGAACTGCTTTCAGCTGCCTCTCCTACAGGAGTTTGGTCCATGCCCATGGTAATGGTATTCAGGGCCAAGGCTTGCCCTTGCAGTGTGGATTTCCAAGCAGCACTAGCAAGGAGTAAGTGGATAAAGCACCATGAGGACTTGTGTATGTAAACTCCACATGCTCCATGTGTGAAGCTTAGCATGAGGGACACTGGCTATGACAACAGCCACCAAGAAGGACTCTCCTTATCCTTTGGTATATTCAGCAGCTTGGGCAGCATGGTGTATATATGATAAACTAAGCTAAATAAAAATGTGGTGGTTCATGTGTGTAATGTTTGCACACCCCTCCCCTTGATTGCTAGGAGGAAGGCTCTCTCTTAATGGCTTTTATTGAATATTTTTTCTTGCAAACAGGCATATTCTTATATGTCTGTATCTTCCACCACCACCCCATCTGCTCCAAGTCTTTCCTCCACATCCCATATCTAATTCTACTTGGGAAAACTGGAGTTGAGGAAAATACTTCTTTAAGTAGCAGTGCAATGAAATTCAGTTCTTTCCAAGTAAGACCTCGTTGATCAGTGCCTTTGAGATGGGTGAGAGGCTATTCTTGCATTGTCAGGGTTGCTTGACAACCCTGACCAGTCCAGTCTTGTAAAGCAAAATACCACATGGTTGCAATCCCTGTACAGAAACCCCAGGGAGAGCAGCAAACACTGGGAGAGCCTTCACAGAAATGGCACTAAAGGTTTGTTGTCTGTTCTGGTCTCATTGCTGGTGTGTCTGGGTTCATTGGGTGGGTGTACACGTTGTTGGTTTATTTCCTTTTGCTTTGGAGTGTTGTATTTCAGCACATAATCAGGAACTCCTTGATGGTCATGCTGAAGGTAAATATTCCCTTTCTTTGTGTTGGAGTTCATTTCTACAGAGCCTGAATCTCTCTTTATGCCACGTGCTCTTGGCTTTTCACATCCTCCCTACCCTCACTCTTCCTTTGAGAGAGAGCTGTTAGCAGTCATCCTGTGGAGCAAGGCTGGATGGCTGTAAATGATCTCTTGACCATTTTGCCCTGAGTCTCAGCATTGTGTTGGTTAATTAAATGTAAATTCCTGTCCTCGTTGCTATGTCTGTTACACAGCTTCTCTAATACCTACATAACCTTTAGCTTTTCCTACTGTAGGAAGCAAGATTCCCAGATGTGAAGAAGGAATATATTGAAGAATTAATCATCATCAAGAACTGCTACGACTTAAATGTGTAAGTATGGAGCCAAGAGCCACAGTGTGTCACACAACTAAAACACTTTCCCATGTCCCCACCTGCCACGGATGCTGCTTTAGAGCACATCCAGGCTGGGGCTTCAGCACTGCCTTGATAGAATCTGTGCTCTTTGACACTTTTTTGTACTTCTAATAGAGGTGTTTTAAAGTCCTTTCTAGTTCTGTTGTGCTGTACCTTCTCTGCTTTTAAGATAATTTACTTACTTAGAGATACTACATATAATTTTGTCTTACTTATTACTAGGGCTCTTAAAAAGAGTGAGTGTCAGAATTAAGGTGTTAAGATGACTGCTATAAAACAGTATGGAGATCGATTGGTGAGTTTTGAGTTGGAGGAAATCATTCCCTCCTTCATTTCACTGGTTTTTGGACTTCTCCAGGTAAAGCTGACACTGGCTTGGAGTCCATTATTTAGTGTCATGATGTTGGCTTTTGTCCTGTTTACTTGCTCAAGTAGCACTGGTGCTGTTTGAATTCTCTCACATCACTTTTTGAGGGTAGAATAGAACAAATACATCAAAGGGCTGGTAAGATTGGTTCTAGAGATCTGATGAGGGACTGATTTTGGTCAAACCGAGCAGAAACATAAGCAAGAAAACAAAATTAAAGGAGAGGAAAACTAATGTGAGGACTTGCTTTCCAAAATGCATTAACAGCTCAGGAATACCTTAATGTTCATCAAGCTGGAGATTTTTGGGAGTCATGTTAGAGTCAAAAGGTTTTTTTAAAAAGTGCTTAACCTTACTGCTGAGTTGCATCATCTCCCTGCCCTTCTGGGCAGAGCTGGGGAGTGAAGGATTGCGTGTGCTGGCACCAGCAGCACCGAGGGGAGATGGTTTGAAGTAAATCACTTGTGACTGGTGTCTGATGCTTGGTGGCCTCTCTTTTCTCTCTCTGCAACTGTCTCTGTTATCTCCAGCATGTCCAAACTGGTTACTGTGTGATCCAAGAATGAGGAATAGGTGTTGATTGCCAGAGTATTCATTTGTATAAATCCAAGGCCCTTTCCAGCTAACTAGGGCACTAATCAAGCAGCATTTGAGTGCGTGAGGCTTAGAATTACTCACTGGACCATAAATTAGTTAACTGGTGAGGAACTAAGGTTGATCCCATCCATTGGGCATAGATTTCCTATTCTGCTGCTTTGCTTGTGCTGTGAAGTTGTGTCTCCCAAGTAAGGCTTCTTGGTTAGAAAGTCAACGGACTAGAACTTCTTTCTGGTCTTTCAAAAGTATTTTCCCTGCAGTGGTGGAGCAGCTTTGGGGTGCCCGCAACATCAGGGTGGATGGTTGTGGTGGGAATGTAGAAGACAAGCAGAGCCATTCCCTGGGGCAGTTGGGTTGTTGAAGTTGTGCATCTGGATGCAGGACCCTCGCAGATTGTGTGAAAAAACTCAGGTTTGCGTCCTGGGGGGATTTAGCGAAGCCTGACGGAATTAAATCCCACTGTTGGCTTCAGTCGGTCTTAATGTGTTCCTTCCCTTTTTGCTCCCAAAATCTCTTCTCTCCCATTGTGTGCCACAGACCCAGTGAGATGAAAAGGTGCTTCCAGGCTTCCCTGTAGGCCAGCTACAGTGTCTGCTCAGCGGTGCGTTACCCACTTACTGGATGATAAAGATTTCTCCTCCATATTTTTATTCCTTTAACCAAACCATCTTTTGAGTTGTCACTGCAGCTTTTGTGTGAGAACAAATGGGTCAAAGCACTGGTCAGCCTCGCTGGCAGGGTCTTTTTGATCTCCATGGTGTGTCAAGCTGAATCAGGCTTGAAATATAATAACTAAGGGTGAGTGGTTTTGGGCAGGGGTGAGGCTTTTAACCAGCTCTGTGTCCTGTGGTGCAGATATTAATGAACAGTGCCGTGAGTGCGGGTGTGCTGTGCGCCAGGACCCACTTAACTAATTGTCACACACTGAAGGTCAACATCCCCCAAAATCCTCAGCGTTGAAATGGCAACATGCAGGATAGTTCAAATGTACCCTGGCCGTGCCCCAGCTGAAACCCTTTCGTTAGAGCCGCGATCTGAGCTCCTTGAAGTTTCTGTTTTGTTGGATTAAAACAGTTATCTTTTACCAAAGGGATGGCAGGAGGTGGGAGCTGGAAGCTATTAAATGCTCAGTGCCAAGATATTTGTTGTTTTCCCCCCCCAAATGATCTTCTTAAAACTTTCAACTGATGTGAAAGATAAGATGTGGGAGCCCCTCTTAGCAGGGTATCATCTATTCAGCTTTTGTGTGCAGGAGCAT
>VYZR01001602.1:0-11844 GCA_013400675.1 Oxylabes madagascariensis | reverse complement strand
TTTTTTTTTTTTTTTTTTTTTTTTTTTAAGAAAAAGCACTGTAAGACCACATAAACTTGGCCAAACTCACACCACTCAAGCCTGAGCTCCCCTACATTAGTACATTAGCATTGGCTGTGCAGGCCCTGTTCTGTGTCTGTGCACCTCCAACATTTCCCTGAAATGCCCAGATCTGTGCAGCCTCTGCCTCTGTTGGCTGCACAGCCTCAGCTGTGGGAACGGGCAGACACTGCTGCAGTCTCACCCCACCCCAAATCCTTGCTGACACTTCAGCAAGCATGGTTGTACGACATGGAATTTTAAAATACAAATAAGATCATAGAAACTACTGGAAGCTACCAACACTGACATGAAACCTCACACAAGACAGAAAGCCCTAATTATAGTTTCTGAACCTATGAAGTCATCTAATACACATATGTTCCTTACACTGCAAGGAGAATGGATACATGCAGTACTTATTACCATTCTTATAAGGAGGAAAGAAAACCAGATTTTGGAAGCTTTTGGAAACCCACAATTTAGAAAAATCTGCACAAATCCAGAAAATCAGCTGTACTTCAGTTAAAAAAAAAAAAGGCAGCACAAAATATTAAGCACTTTGGATTTAATTGTAAAAGCTTTAATTCCACAGTGCCATGCAGCATTGCAAGTCTTCATTTCTTTTTATTGAGCTCTTTCTGGATCAAAGTTACCTAACATCAATCTGAAAAATACTTGATATCTCTCCGAAATGCCCAAATGGAGGAATCTAAGGCAAGGAATAAAGATGGCACACTTACTGATTCAACTGTCATCAAAAACATACTAATCAGAAAACCAAGCTTCCTCTTCCCCTCCTAGCACTGTACACCCTGTATAAAATCCTAGCACTGTACATCCTGTATAAAATCAAGGGCACTAAAAAGTACTAACAATCTTCACTCACAAGTGGAGGACATGGCGGCAATCCTGTATTCTTAGTAGAGGGAAAATACTGAGAAAGGAAATGCCATTTTTACATAATCATGTCTTAAAACAGAGCTGCACTCTCTTATGCAGCCTAGACAGTGCAGACTCTAATGCTAACAACAAAATATTGCATTCAAATAGTTATGGGTGAAGAATTTAAAAATATTTCAATCCTATGTGGCTAGAAATGATTTTAAATATTACATTATTTTGCAGTTCTGTGATAAAAAGCCTTCGTATTTGCTTGAGACAAGACTTCAGAAAGCTTTAGACAGAGCAGATTTTCTTAAATTAGCTTGAAAATTCAGTTTCCAGGGCAACGTAAGCAGGTCTTCATACATCAACATCTCTTTGCACCATTTTTATAAATACAGTTTGCTGGAATGTCATAAGATACTTTTTAAATACAGCAAACTATTTTGATCACTTTAATCCTTTTCTTTGCCTTTGAAAGAAAGCCGACTGTCCTTTCCTTTCAGAAGAACCTTATCAATAAAACTGTCAAACTGTTTTCCTTTGGAGAGGCTTTATCCCAGAACTGCCTGCAGTGATACCCATGCGTGTAACACATTTCTACCAGCACCTGAATGTTTATGTAACATTTCAGTAGGCATCCCTTATTCATCATCCCTTTTCTTACTTTCTTTGCAGTTTGCAAGTAGGAGATGTGATTTAGGGTCTGTGGCACGCTGGGAGTCAGCTGGTTTATACATAAAAATAACCTGAATGTCTGTTTCACAGAAGCAACATGGAATTTGCTGATGCCCACCTTGCACATCAAGATCCTCAATGACTTTCTCACACCTACCAATACATGGAACGGTATAAAAGAAATAAAGCTAACTATGCATCTATTTTCCCCTCCATTCTAAAAGGGTGGGGTGGGAAAAATTTCTTAATGATGATGATTGTCTCCTCTCTGTGAGTGCTCGAGGGGTGCTCTGCATCACTCCAGTGAGTTACCAAAAGAGGTACCTGAAACCATCAGCAGCAGAGTGGATACATTTCCTCCTTCCCTTGAACAAGGGGCAGACTGGCCCCTGGCCCCGCGGTGGAACAGGCTGCACATTACAGAGTTACAATGAGGAATGACTCAGGAAAAGAACACTGCATGACTGTTACCTGCACATTTCACTCCCTGAGCAATGAGGCCCCACATGAAGTTGGCACAGTATTCACACCAGTGCGGGCCCCTGAACGTGTGCACCTGGAAGACAGTAGCAGAAAGGAAAATTACAGAAGATGACCCAAAATTTCACAGATATCAGTATCAATGTATGTAAACAGTGCAGAATTCCTCTTCTGTGAAGGTACCACATGCAGTTTCTGGAAGTTTCCCTTTATCGTGGCAGGAAAGGAAGGAAGGAACTAGGAAAGATTTAACAACTGTTAAATTTGCAAATGTGTGGAAAACGGAGTCCTCCATCCTGAGCCATCCAGAGCAGCAGAACTGGGTCTGTGGGGGGTCTAAGACCAGGTCAGAGAAGCAGGCACAGCCCCTCTCCCACCTCTTGGAATTCCTCTGTGTGGGCAAGAGTCTGGCCACAAGGCACGGCTTTTGCAGCAACTGTGCAAGAGTTCACTTTTCAATTTCAAATGCCTTCTGCTATGGCCTTCCCTTCATAAGGCACTGTGTGAAACGGCTAGGGGGCTGCAAGATTCCACCACCTCACATGGAAAGAGTCCTGGCAGGCAAAAATACCAGTGCCACACAGAAATACTGTAAATTTGCCTAGAGACTTTCCAGTTTAGAATAACTCCAATAGGAAATTAATTTTCTTCAGACTAATGCTACATATTGAAAATCCAAAATGAAAAAAAAGAATCCACTGAACCAGGAAAAAATTCAAAGCTAAAGAAGAAAAAACCCCAGTGCTGCTTTCATTCCTGGCTCACATGCTTGCTACAAATCCTGCTGCCACCATTAACTGCTTCTGATTTTATTCTGATACAGCTCCTGCTGTAGGAAACCACAGGATTCTTTACAGAGAAAATCATTACTTCCTTAGCCAGCGTGAAAGGCTTTGAGCTGAAAATAAAATTAGTAGCTGATGATCATAAAGAAATGAAATTTGCAGTGAAATATAGCAAAAATGCTTTAGGCTGAAGCCACTTGGTTCCTCAGAGCTACAGAGTGGGTATGGGAGCAGGCAGTAACCTCACGTGTGTGCCGTGCCCAGTTGGATCAGTGTGCAGCAGGAGAGAGGAAGAGCTGGTGGAAACGTTTGTTCCTGACGTGCACACAGCTCTGCCTATGAGCACTGAAAGGCAAAGTGGCCTGACTGAGGTGGCAAGTGTCCCCCATGCCACTGATGTAAGAGGCAGCTGGGTGCAGCTGACACCCCCACGAGTGACAACACAGAGCAGCACCCCGCAATTCAGACCACCGTTCAGTTCTGGCTGAAGGAAGGTCTGCAGCCTCCTGGGCTTTCAGTACCTCGGAGCAGCAGTGAGATTGCTGAGACAGTCTGGGAAGTTACTCCTGGGTTCACCAAGTAATTCACACGTCTGTGCCAAGTGAGGCTCCCGACTGCCTGGTCCAAAGTGAGCCCAGGCTGCCTGTCCCCAGCATCCCCACCCATCCCACACACCTCTGCAAGGTGAGATGTGCTCCACGAAGCCTCTTCTCCCTGCAGCTCTGGCTGACTTCCACAAAGCAAACGATGACTGTCAGCAGCTGTACTCTCCATTTTCTTTTTTTGTCTCACCACAAAGAGATTTTTCACACCATTCGTTCTGTTACCCACCTGCACTACCCATACTTTTTGACTTTCTTGCTCAGCCTGGTGGTTTTTATCCAGGTTTTTGGCAGTGTTCCCTTCCTAGAATAAGAACATTCTAACATCCTCAAGTAAAGCGTTGCCCTTTAATGCCTGCAGGACTAACAGAATTTTTCAGGGAAAAAAAAGAAGGCATCATTTCAGTCACCATCTTTTTTGGGGGGGTCAATCTCCCCCTGAAACATTTTTCTTTAAAATACTTCTCAAAAATCCTGTCGAGGAAAATTGAAACAAAGTTGACATTTCAAAAGTCTGGACAATGAAGAATTTCTTTTCACAGTATTATTCAGTTTCATAAGTTGTTTAGGTTTTATTATCTCTGATTGCTCAAAGGAGGGGAATTTTGTTTTGTTCCTTAAAATGCTGACTGACACGTTATTAGTTCTTTCTAAATAAAAGGAATTATACTATCCTACTTTGTTCCTCTGTGGTTGCTGATTTCAAATCATCAAACATCAAATCACCGAATGTGCTATTTGCTGAAGCATTTCTAATGCTGTCCTTAGGTGCTGGAGTCCCAACTTGGCTTCTCTAGAGCCATCCCCAGTGCTGATACTCACTAAACCTCAGATGTCCGATCTCTAACTGGCTGTTTTAGCAGTGAACATTGTTCCTTCTTGGCATCTTGCTCCCCACCATGGTCTGCATGTTTCCATCTCCTCCTGATTCTCCTTAGAAACTCTTCTGCAGGGTCCATCACATCCCAAATCTGCCACTCCAACCTTCTGCCTCAATTTTTAATATCATGAACTTTTTTAAAGAGCTCAGTTTCTCTTACGTTTAGTGACTATGATTCACCTAGATCCTACCACAGCCAGTTCCCAATATCACCCTAGCTCTCAGCCTGCTCCTCAGAAGAGTTTACATGACTCATCACCAACCTAAAAACGACAAGGACAAGGACAAGGCTCTCCTCTTCCCTACCAACACTGCATGTGCTGGTCACCCCTCACAACATTAGGACTGACTTTGCCCTTCAGAACCACTGTCTCATCAGCATTAGCACTGTTGTCTCACCCCATGCAGCCAGGCTTCATCCAAATACTGAAATGCCTTTCCGTATCATCAGCTGGATTTACCCAGAGCCGGCTCTGCTTTATGCGGCCCCATCCAAATTACTACTTCTTATCCATTATTCTGATTGCAAACTCAAAACAGATTAAAAGGTGAGGGTAGGTTTTCCTGTGTCCAATGTGCTCCGCCTTGCTTCATCCTTTATATGAGATGGGAGGTTCTCTGGCAATGTTAAACAGGAGTCCCAGAGGTCACCATGTCCTTCCAGCCCTGGTGTAGGCAGCCCTTCAAGATCAGCTCTGAAGCCTCTGCTCCTGAGGGGTTTCTGAGCGGGGCTGTCTTTTCCCAGAGCATCAATACTCCCACTTCCGTGGAGTGGAACCAGACACCTAACCCTGCACTGGTCTGAATACACACCCTCCCTGGGAACTAAATCAGACACAGTGAGTGATGCCAGAAAATACTGAAATATTGGTCTTCTGAGGTAGGTCAGAACAGCCTGTAATCCCAGTTAGAGGATGGGTGGGGTCTGGCAGCTAAAAAGAAACACCTTAGCATCCCTTCACTAGTTCAAGAACCAGCACCTGCAAACAATACTGCATCTATTGCATGACCCTGTTTAATACAGCATTCTGATTTTTATATTTAATCCCCCATTCTAAAAACTAGCCAAGCAACTTGTCTGTTTTCAAAACTAAAAGATGCTTTCCAAAAAAATCTCTAAAAACACACCCAGCAGAGTCCCAGAGATCCTGACTTAAATTACAAGGGGTTTCTTTCCCCTTGTAAAAAAAGAGCATCTGCCATATGCAGATTTTACTGTCTTATAAAATGCAAGAGAGCAGGATTGCCAACTGTGGCTTTACATCTCCCAATCCTTCCATTCTCACTCCCACCCCAAAATCTTCTTTTCTCTCTTTCCAAATGGGAGTAATTTTTTATAAGAATCTGGAAAATGAGTGAGTGGGAGAGCAAATTAAACTGGTTTTAATCTTAATTTGTAAAATTCCAGGAGAACAAAATCAGTGTAAAAGAAAAGTCTAGATAATTTTAAAGGAAAATATCTGCTTCAGAAACTATATAAAATACTATTACTATGCTGTCCTGCAAGTCTGAGGTAAGAGGAGAGCCTCATGTTAGGTTTACACCCTAGACATTTCTATTTTGAACTCTCCTGCACTATCAAACAAGGTATAATAAACATAATGTAATATTTAAAATAACTACTGTGAACTATGTAGAAGTTTTTTGCTCAGGCTTAAAAGGTATTTTCCTATACACAAGGAAAAATACCTTAATTCTTGTGATTAACAACTCTGAATGTTAGAAAATTTCACTTATTTTTGTTTCGCATTTAATTAAATTATTTTTAGAGAAGACAAAATTTTAGGAGAACCAAATAAAAAATGACCTAGTGGCTCTGACAGCAGATTATACCACAAGCTGTGAACTCCCCATTATTTCTCAGGCTCTATAAAGGTCACTGTTGAAGTTAGTTACCCGTGTATCTTGTTACTCCTTTATTTTTTATGCTTTTGGTTTTTCCAGGGCAGTTATTCAGCTACCCTCGATTGCTACCTGAAGACCAGGAATGAGTCAGCAGATAATTTGTATTCTTAACAGGGAGACTTACATTTTTTCACTTGTCAAGGCAGGGAGGAAGAGAATGAGAAAATACCAGTGAAGTGCTGTGCAAACCTGGTATGAGGGAAGACGGTGCATCAACAGAGCTTTAGCAAAGCCACGGATGGGAAGAAAACAGGGCTAGATTAGAAAACTATGGTTATGGAAAATCAACATTGAGCATACAAAACAGAAGTGTTTGGGACAGTATACAAAAAAGGCTTCCTTTGTTGAGAGGCTGCTGCCATGGTCTTGCTGAACACTTGTTCCATCAGATCCTGCTCCCTACAGAGCCTCTTCCACAGCCCTCCACACCAAACTGCTGGTCAGAGTAACGGGTTCTGGAAAACCCAGGCATTACCATCTGTTGTGGGATGGGATAAATCACCTTGAAAAAGGATGGAAAAAAATACTGCTGATCCATACTCTTGGGCTACCAGAGCCTTACACTTTAGGCAGAAACCTTGTTGATGCTCAAAGAGGAGACCAAGTCCACCAGGGACTGAACACGTGGCACACCCCCAGCATCTGCACCACATGGTACTCCAAAGGTTCAGGTCTGTTGGCTATACCATCCTTCAAACAAATTCCCAAGGATGATGAGATACTGCTGATGGAGACTGTCAGCTCAGTGGTCCTAACTGATTTGCAATTCCATCAGCTGAATTCTGCCTATTGGGGTTTTACCAAGCTTTTACTTGAACGCGGCAGACATTGTAAATCTCAATTAAAACGATGAACTCAGCCTGCATTATTAACGTCTGTTTTCCCTGTCACAGTTGATTTTATTTGACACTGAGCAAACCCATGCTGGCATCCAATAGGCATGCCCTTTTCATCCATCCCTGGTCCACACAGAGATTGCCTGGACATGAAGAGTAAAGAAGAGATATGAGTGAGAAACTCAGCCATCACTTTGGGCAGTGCTTCAATTTATCCTTGTATATATTATGATGATTATATAGTGCCTTTAAAACAAGGGTCTCAAAGCACTTCAAATATTCCAGCACATGGAATTCTCCTGTGAGGAAAATATTGCTGCTGACAAGTAATCTGAGAAGCAAGAAGACTGCCATGACAACCCACACGGCAGAGCGGTATCTGCAAGATAATTGCTTTGCTTTCATGTGAAGGTGTAACAGAAATGAACGTAACTGAGACCAGTGGAACAGACCTTCTCCAGAGCTACAGCTGACTCTGCTTAGCCCAGCTGGTGTTAACCATGGGGAGCCAGCCTGGGACCTCCCCAATGACTGTGTGCAGCAGCTCTGGAGAGGAGAGATGCTGTCAGGATGCTGTCAGAGCGCTGCCTTGCCCAGAGCGTGCGGTATAAATAGCATCACTATCGCCGGTGGGGCACTGAGAATGTGGAGCAGGACAACCTCCCTCCACGTCCTCACCCACTTGGAGCCAGAAGCACTGTCAGATCTTGTTTATTCTCTGGTTTGCACTGCCTGTGTCAGCAGAGATGGAAACAGCTGGAAATTGAGGTTAGTTTGTGCTCTACAAGAGCCAAAGAGAAAAATGAGAACTGCAGGTTGTTGGCTTTTTTGGTTGTAAATTGAGTGAAAATGGCCACCCTTCTTTCAGGATGGAACAGCAGATTTTCTTTAAATTGATATCTGGAAATGGGAACATTTTGCATTTTATTTCAGGTCCAACTTACTTGATACATGCCTCTATACAAAAAATTCTGAAACTAGAGGTGCAATGGAATAAAATCCTTGAATTAAAATTGTAAATACCTTACGTGTAAATAGAATACAAACCCGAGAGACACCTAAATAAATGTTTTTATCATGATCCTAAGGCTAATTTGGAGGAAAAGCTGTTGATGATGAGAGAACATAACATGCACTAGAAGCTTCTAGAGGCAAAGTGTCAGTCCTCCCCAGAGGAGCGCTTCCTAGCCTTACCAGAGAAATTAGCTGGTCTGGCTTTGGGCTGTGCACAAGGCAAACTCACAAGATTCACACATGGGGACTAACAGAAGTGTGGGGGAAGAAATTACCGCCTAAATAAATTAAGGATTGAGAAAAATGGCTTTCTCTCTCTCTCTCTCTTTTTTTGGAACAGTGGCAAAGCCTGAATTTAGGGACTAGCACTAGGAAACCAGAAAGGTTTAGGTAATATTGAGCTATTTGGAATTTGCTTTGGAAAAGCTCTGGCTTTCCTCAAAAAAGTAAAAAAGTGCAAGTAACATTAAATAAATATTCTAGGAGACTAAAATCCATCAATGCCTAAAAGCTTTTCTGGATTGAACTGTCTTAAAACGTAACCATGAGTTTCAGAAGGAACAACACAGAGCTGATGAGGTCTCCTCAGAAGTTTTGTAGCAGTTTTTTTCCAGTTACGTTCTCCAGGTATTTTCCCTGCCTTTGAACCATTTTTTCCCCTCGAGTCCTAGGAGTCTAATAGAAACATTAAATTTCCTGAGGTTTTCTTATATACATATACATACACAGACACTCCCCAGGGACTATGCTAGAGGCACCCAGCTCTCTCTTTGAATATTCATATTAGTGCAATGGCTCAATTAAAGATATTTCAAAAATATGACAGTGCCAATTCTGTTCCTAACAAAAAATCTAGCATCCTCTTTTCAGTGGAACTAGATCAATTTACCCCAAATCAGCATTTGCCCCAGTTTTCAGAACATCAGAAATAGAAACGAGTTCATGTCAGAAGTCACAGAAAAATGGCTCTGCTTAATATAGTAAGAGTTTGTTATAGTTTCTGGCCTTTTTGCAGCACTTCTGCATTTTCCATCTTCCAGTTTCCCAGTGTTTAGCCACGGCCCTACTGAGAAGCTCTCTGGAATAAGATGCCGCATGGAAGTGATTTGCTATGACTTCTTACAGTAGCAAAGCACCTAGCAGAGATGCAATTACCCCAAAAAGTATCTGGCCCAGGGCCAGGGCCAGGGGAGTTTATTTGTTTCCAAGATGTGATACAAATTTCACTGGCAGAGTAACTCTTGTTAATAAAAGCAATCTCTTCAATAAAGCGATGCTTGAGTCTGTCTATACTAACAAAGTCTTTCTAGGGACTGGTCCTCACCTGAGCCTTCCCTCCTTGTGCATGTTTAATGTTACATTCTACCTCCAGTTACTTCTGGAAAAGCATGTTGTCTCTGCTCTGGAGCTCCCCATTTGGCCTTTCAAGTGGGTCATCCTCAAAGGGAAAGCCAGGATATTGCTTCAGTTGAGGAGGGGGATGAGGAATCTCTACAAACAAGGCTTATCAGCACCTTGGCTGACTTAGTTTAAGCAACCATGGAATAACACCTCTCTGGAAGAAGTGGCTTGAAAGGGAATTATGTTGTTAATGTTAACTGATTTAGCAAGCAGCCTTACAACTGTTATTTATTACAATTAATTGACTGTGCTGTCAGCACTAGTAGGATAGTGACTAGGAAACAGCATGAGAGTACCCAGCACTGCACAAAGAGATAGCAAAAAATAAGTCTTCTGGAGATAGATCTGTTTTCTGACGTTCAAAACAGAAACAAGACAATATCCTGGGGAAAATGATGCATGGAAGCACAGATTTCAGTGCAGCCCTGACAGGCACAGACACCTTCTTGCTTCAGTGAAGCACCATGGCACTAATCTAGGCAGAAGAGTGGGTTTGTGCCTTGGACTATGGGCAGCAAGAAAACACCTGCAGGGCATTCTGCTGGCTCAAGTCATCAGGAGCCAGAGATGTCTGAAGGAATACCTGTAACCAGCCAAGGGAGCTAAAACTTCCCCAGGGCCCATGAGTCATAAAAGCTGGAGGGGAGTGAAGACCTTTAAAGTGTTTTGTCCAGGCTTATTTTAAATTTGCCAAGTGATGAAGAGATTATTGCACTGACTAGCAAATTTCACAACCCAGGAGATTTCTTGCTGTTAATCTCAGATTTTCACCTTCCTCTTCCTTTTAAAATATCATCCCATAAATCCCAGCTCCTCTTCCACAACTGCCCTCCTTATCATGAACACTTTCAAGCATGGTTTTATCTCTTTCCCCAGCCCCACGAAAACAGCAGGCAAAGGAGCGAGGTCAGTGCCCAGGTCCAAAGCACAGCACCAGGTAGTGAGGAGATGCAGGAGATATTCCATGTCAGATAGGGTGGACTCAGGGCAGAAGGTATCTCATTAGTGGAGAGATGAGGAGACGAAGAGTGGGAAAGTGCAGAGGACTGAGCAAGGGGAATCCTATGTGTTCGCTACCCTAATAAACTGCCTCACCAGACAGAGAAGATGGAGAAAACCTTGAACCCACCTTGGATTACCCNAAAAAACTGTGGGATGTAGAGCAGAAATGGAGAGATGAGGAGACGAAGAGTGGGAAAGTGCAGAGGACTGAGCAAGGGGAATCCTATGTGTTCGCTACCCTAATAAACTGCCTCACCAGACAGAGAAGATGGAGAAAACCTTGAACCCACCTTGGATTACCCTGCTGTCTAAGCCTTTTGGTCTAGAGCCCACTTCACACCTTCCAACCCACAGCTTCCCCTGGTCCCTCTCTCATTTTCCATCCACATGGCACCTTGCCATAGGCCTCTTTTCCCCTCAGATTTGCAGTTCCTCTATTGCCTTAAGATCCTCCTTCACCTGCCTGCCCAGAAGTGCCCAGCTGCTTCCTACGCTTAAACTTATTGAATAAATTAAATATCAGCTGGGTAAGGATTTTAATTTATAAGCCATCACAGTTATTGCCTTTTGGAGACAATATAAGCAACTATGAGAATTTTAAGGGACAGTAAAAAGCATTCTTATTGGTAGGATCCAGGGGTAGAATAAATTTATGGGAATGATTAGGTATGAATCTGTTCTGTCCATTTCTATGAAGTTACAGAACTTTGTAACTCTTCTGTTACAGAACTTTCCCCTGCGATTAAGTTCTTTTTGTAAGAAAACAACCCCACTGGCTTCAGCTATGCTCCTTGTCAGCACTTCAAAGAGCACAGATCTCCCAGAGCTTCCAAATAGAAGATGCTCTTGTTTATCTACATCGGGTAGAAGAATGAGCTTGATATCCATCACACACATGCACCCCTGTCCATACTGATACGTCTGTACCACAGACTGCAGGGAGATTTATTCCCCATAATGGGTAAGTGAACTGAAGGAAAGAAAAAAGCCTTTCTGTGAGAAAAGGTGGGGCTGAAATTCTGAGGATGGTGAAGTGGTTGTCCTCATTTGGTTTAATGATTCATTTTACAAGAGATCTCATTCAGTGTGCTGGATTTCAGAAAAGCACAGTAAATGGAGGGAAAGCAAAAGTAATCCAAATACGCAAAAAGATAGACCCAACCAAGTCACACTTACATCAAATTCCATTATTCAATTAGAGCTAAATGAAATGCTGTATCAAACAATGTAATCCTCTTTAATCTGATATATTTGAATTATTAGAAAATGGGTCTTTTATATTAGATTTATAGAGAACACAGAAATATTAATTTAATTTTTTTTTTATAAATTGGAAA
>VYZR01001587.1:8685-20398 GCA_013400675.1 Oxylabes madagascariensis | reverse complement strand
AATTCTGAAATAGGGAGTTTGTAAATTCATTTAATCAATCTGTAATTATTAATTTGGTTGCAGAGGGGAATGTATGGTCAGTGAAATGAAAGGCTGGCTGTACTTTCTATTCTCCTCCCAGAACCTAAGGAAAGACCATGATAGCCCAAGATTATTGCCAGAATCTGTCTGGCTGTTTACAATGACTGCTCTATCTTCAATGATTCCTGCATTGCAATAAGGAAAAAAAATATTTCTTGTTCTCATACATGTTCGGTTCACTTGCTTGAACCCTCAGAAAGAAATTTCGTCCAATACAGCAGCTGGCAGGTGCCCAAAATAGATTATAACCAGAACCACCACCCCAAGAGAGTATCTGCTCTTTCTGGGAAACAGCAAATGCACATCAATCAGAAAAGCACACACAAAAGGCAGGCCATAAAATGTTAGTAGACCTGACCACAGATGAAGCTTTCTGGCCTCGAAACAAATTTAACTATGTCATGCAAAATCAGTTCTTGAGCTTCCAACTCATCATAACCAACAAATTCATCTTGGATAGATGCACATCTGCCAGCTTGTGCAACAGGATAAACCCTACTGTTCTTAAACTGTCTATGGCTCATTTCCTTGACTGATCCTGTTCCTGTCATCAGTTCATTGGAACAGGTTTACAGAAATAAAATTATGTTGACTGAAAAAAATGTAGTGCTGACACAGTGGGAAGAAGTACTAAGTTATCTGTGAAGAAGTCAACAGAATCCTACAGACCTGTCAAATTAAGACTGGATGGATCAGTGAGCCTAAAAGAAGAGAGTACAAAGGAACATAAAATGTCCATCAGAAATTTTCTCACACACACTTTAAGCCAAAAATTAAGAAAGAGATTCTGAAACATGTAGTGAAAAGATGAGGCTTGTAAAGAAATAGAACTGAGGTAAAGAGTGGGAGGGAAATATACCTACTTATTCTGTAAGAAAGTTATAAGAGAAGGGAACAGTAGATTCTTCAGTGGATTAGAAGGATGATATTAGCTGAGGGTATCACTACTACTTCAAATCACACGAACAAAGCATCAAAGAGACAAAGACTTCTTAAAGACTAACAATGTGAGATCAGTCTACACAAAGGACAGGAAAGAGTTCCCAACAATCAATGTAACTGCTAATAAAGTAGCACAGACAAATATATTAATGCTTTATTTAAGCATCATCTAATGCTTTCACATAGATAATATGGACAAAGGGATTTCTAGGTGAAGAATCTGGGGTCTGCAGTAAAAGTGAATGGCTCCAATGAGGGATTCTGAGTGTTTCTACAGAGCACTCATCTTCAAACTGTTTTGATCTGCTGTCCCTATCAATAAAAAAAAATTGAGTATGCTCCACAAAGCCTGGGCCCTTGGAGTTAGTTCCTGAATCTGCTAAGCTCTGAAGGAGTTGCCTGATTTTCTAAGCTGATGCACACCCCTTGCTTCAGCTGGGAGAAAACCCAGGGTGGGCCACTCTCTGCTGGAGACACCGTAAGGCCAAGGTAGACAATAGGGAAGAAAAATAAACTAGTAAGATTGATACCTCCAGAGAAAATTCAACTTTCAGTGTTTAGATACCCACTGCTTGAATTGATTCTCAGAGTCCCCTGCCATTGTTTGGGTGGATGTTTGCTGGGAAGCGTTTTCACTGTTCTTGGAGTCTATGGAGGAATGAAAACAATTCATTCTAACAGATAACAGCTTGGACACAAAAAATAACCATTTCTATCTGGCTGTAAATGAGGCACCAAACATTTCATTAGAACACATATTTTTGATCTAAAATACTAAATCATTCAACCTGTTGAGTATTAAAGGTTTGACAGTTTAAGATACAGAATCAAGACGTTTCTGGAAGCTGGAATTTCCTCTCTATAGACTGTTTCAGTCTTAGAAGTGTATAATTTGTAATTTTTCAGTATGATTTGAAAAACGCAGTACTTAATTTTTTTCTTTGTTTAATAAAATTAATGTATTTTTGAGTTATGCAATGGTATATTTATTGTTTAGTGATAATGTGATTTCATTTTAACTGCCAGCTATCTGAAAGACTCATCTAAGTGATTTCAAGGAATCCTTTCTAGCTGTAGCAGTCTGGGAGATCAGCCTGTCAGGTAGCACAAGTTTAATTTCCAGTGTGTTTACATGCATAGAGCAAAGGCAACCCCCTTTTTTTCTTGTCTTTCCTGTGTGCCAAGGGTCAGGAGTAATGTTAGTAAGATTTCTCAGTTGTCTGGAGTAAAGAAAGGAAATGGCCTCTGTATTTGTTCTTCTTAATAAACTTCTTTTTTCTTGAGTAAAAGTTTAAAAATCCATTGCAAATCAAGAATTTTCTCCCTGTTGAGCAACATATAATTCCAGGAAGATAATTGTAATCCATCAGATTCTTTCTCTTGTTCTTTGGATTATCAAATTTAGCTAAAATCTAATTTCTTAGTCCAATTTTATTTCTGCTCCAGGAGTTTGCAAGGTTATATGGATTCAATATTCAATAAGATTGAAGACTTAAACTGAGGAACAGGAAACATGATCTTAAATCTATTTTAATCTTGTAGTGAAATTTTACATTTTAAATGTTTGTGGAAATACTAACTTTATTTTGGTATTCACAATTGCTTTTTTTTTTTTTTTTTTGGCAAATACATACCTGCTGGTTTACTCTGTATGATAGTTCCCCTGACCAAGAGGATATACTATACCTGTACCAGTCTGAGTCAAGAAATGGTATAATTTAATGTGCACCTATTTAGGATCCTAATTTTTGCATTTTATTATACTAAAAAATCATGGGTTAATTTTTTATCAGAAGATTAATTTTTGTCGATATCTAATTGAATTGAAATTGGAATTCAATTACAATGCACAAATAGCTTTAATTTTTTTTTTTTGTTACATATCCAGATTGTTGGTGGTAGTTTTATTTAAAGCTTAAGAAAATATTTTTTACAGAAAACTAAGTATTAAAAATCCATCTATACTTAGTGAATTGAACAGATTGTTTCTGTTTGTTCATGTCTTTCGGTATTTTAAACTAGCTTAATTTACACTGTCATGTGTTATTTTTCTTAATATTTTGTAAAAGAAAAATAAACTTTCCTTGGTTTTCAGCTCCCAGCTGATTTTTCAGCTTCCAGTGAACAAGTCTTTGAATTGAACAAGTTGAATAAACCAAAACATTTCCCTGTACTAAGAAAAAAGGCTCCTGTTGTCAAAATAAGATTCCTTATCTTTTAACAAGCCATGAATCCAGAAGTTTGGACAGTGGGTTATGTGGATTTAGTGGTTTGGTTTAAAATGCCAACTGAGAACCTATACTACTTGCTCTTTTCAAGTTGATTTTTAAACAGGTTATTTAAGAAAAACCCAAAAGGGAATATGCTTCTGCACTTCAGCTGCTTTGGTTTATATTCCAACAGAAGTTTAAATTACCTATATTTGTAATGTTTCCTACATGTCCAGTGACAACAGCAGTGGCTGATGAAAGGAGCAGGTACTGAGTAGATTACATGTATACATATTATGCTGAAAACATTAAAAATGTAATCTCCCTCCCACTACTGCTGGAAGGTAGGTGTTCATAATTTCATTATTTTTTTCTGCCTAGAGGTGAGTGTGCTTTCTTCTAAGCTAATTCTAGGGGTTTGTTTTCTCTACATTGTGGAGCATGAGAATATATTAAGGAAGCCCATTACACACTGAAAGTCTTGGTTTGTTCAAAAATTAGATTAAAATCAGGGTGAAGGTATCCAGATACTAAATGGTACAAATCCTGACTAGTAAAACCAGCCCTAGACTGACCACTCCAGTGTCTCTTCAGCTATTCCAAGAAGGTTAATCTTGTTCATTCAAAGAGAGAGGTCCTGTTCAGGTTTTCTTAAAATGCAGCCTGCATCATTCTTTGCTTTTTGTCACCTGTCAGGCCATTCTCTTGCATTGTCATAATACTATGAGCTGAATTTAGTTTTATTTTCTCTCTCTTTGTAAATTTCTACTGCCAAAGAGTTGACAGCAGGACCCAGCCATGAGTACAAGTGGAGTACTCCCAGGAGATGAATGGCTGTCCCTCTGTTCACACTGAAATGTCTGTACTCCTGTACACGGGGTACCTGCATTGTACTTTGAACTCGCTCTTCCTTCTGGGTTCCACTTTTGTCCAGGGAGCCTTCCCGCTTTCAGGCCGAGTACCCCAGTGAGTATGTAACATTGGTTTTTTTTTCCCCCACAGCTCCCTTTGAGTTCTCTCATTTAATGCCTGGAGCTCTTTTCAGTCAGCTATTCAGTCAGCAAAATTTACGACTACAATTTGCTTTCCCTTAAGTTTTTCCCGTCGGTGTTTTTAAAGCGTCGTTTGAAGGAAATCAGGATGGTGACTCTTGACTCTTGCTCTTTTTACGATGAATAAATGACTCCCATTAAAAAAAAAAAAAAGAAAAAAAAGAAAAAAAAAAAGGTGTTCTAGTGTTCTCCCCTCTCTCCCTACTCGCAGGGAAAAAGCCTGCATCCTTAGCTAAGTTTCCTACAGGAGGGCCCTTGGGAGAGGTGGAAAACAGACAGGGAGCTTTCACCATCCTTCATAACAGAGCTGTTGAAGCCTTTTTATCCTAAACACCAAAGACTCTTTACTGCATTTTTCACTGCTGCCTAGAAGCAGGGCAGAGCTACAGCCGTGNCCTCGGTGGAGCCCCGCTCTCCCCGCCCAGGGGCGGCCCGGTGGCCGCGCTGGCGGCGGGGCCCCGGGCGCCGCTGAGGGCCCCCCCGCCCGGCCTTCGTCGCTTCCTGGCGCGGCGGTTCGGCGGCTGCCCGCGCTGCCCGGCTCTGCTCCGCTCCCCGCAGCCGTCGAGCCCGGGGTAAGGGAATGCGGCGAGCTCCGGCTGTAGCCTTGCGTTTGTACTGGGTGACTTACCCGGCGGCTGGGCAGAGAGAAGCCGAATAGGATAGAGTGTCTTCGCTGGGGAACTTGTCACATCGTCCCACACAGTACTCGGATATTGCCTTCAGCCACCACAATCTCTAAGGGTACCAACCACCTCCTGCCGATCTCTTCTGCATCGTGTTTCGGTGCCACATTTAAAAATTACTCAGAAATCTGGAAGAGCTTTTCAAAGTAACGTCTTTAAAACAATCTTCCTTTTCATCTGAGATTGGCAGACACTTAGTGAAGATCAGTCCAGGATCCCAAGGGAGTGAAACAACTCTGCTACTATTTCATGTTGATTATGGTACAGACTCATATGTGATATGAGTCTGGCCCATGTTGCTCCTGTAACTCTATGGGAAGACAGTTGGGAGAGCCTGATTCTGCACTATGTCTGAACATAATAGAGTATATGAATGTTGGCTACTTTGGGGACCAGTGCGCACTGAAAGGTGCAGTATGCGTCTTTGAAAATCACTGTCTTGTGGTTTCTCTCCATCAAATGCCACCGTTTTGCTAAACAGAGATGCAGGGAAGCTCTAGTGTGCCTGTTGCCATCAGTTTAGCTTACAGCAGCTAGCTCAGTTGTGAGGCAGGAGGAGGTGTTGGTGGATGGTCATGTAAGGCAAGGTGGTAAGGGAATCCTTGATCACAGTTTAGTCCTATGTGTAACTGAGGTAGGAAACTGATCAGGCCTTTGTACCTGAGGGAGGTTGAGAAGAAGACAAGCTGACATAAAATGTATTGATAAAAGATCTTTCTATTGCACAAAAAAATGTTGCTACTCAGGCTCCAAAAGTCACAAGCCCACAGGCTCTGTCTCCAGTGACATTGCCCAGATGGTGCAGCTCTGAACATCAACGTTCCTGCTGGCTCTGGTGAAAGGGCTGAGCTCAGAGCCGGCTTTAGCCCAGGGTATTCTTTGGCTTCCCGGACCTAAGTTGCTGTGTGGGAGCACCTGGGAACAAACACATCCCTGGACACTAGTGGAGAGTGTAAAAAATAGATGGCATGTTAGTGAGAAAGCAGCTTAGCAGTTGTGGTGTTGAAGAGCGTGTACTTGTACTTGCATAGAGATTGATAGCTCAAGCAAGGTTGTGAGTGGCTTCCTGTAACTTGTCCAAGCACCACTGCCCTCTGTCTGTCTTGCTTGCTGCCTCAATGGAAGGCTCTGTTTCCAAACTCTTGCTGTATAGCCATGTAGTAACAGATGGTCATGGAAATGCTGAGTATTCAGATGCAGCAGAGTAGTAGAATTCCTTCATCTCTTGATGTAAATGCCAAAAGCTGCAGAGACTACAGCAGTGAGGAGTGGGAAGGGCAGTCTGGGGCTTCAAGCTTCTTTCAGGAGCTACCTGATGACACCAGTCTATATAATTTTGAGGAAATATAATTTTTTTCCCCCAGGAAACTGAGAAACATGCTGAGATATTGAAGTCCAGAGTATAAGTTTCTATTCAGGAGATAAATCTCGCTGGGAATTCTTTTGCTGTCTGGTGCATGAACCCTGATATCTTGCAATCCTGTAGTATCTTTCTCAGAGCACCCCAAAGTAGTTAGCTATGTTTTTAAATATCCCACTCTCGTACAAGTTGGTTCAGGGTTTAAAGTCCCGACTGACTGATGGAGGCCCCAAGGCATAGAACTAGGTTACATGATTGTTGCAAGGTCATACTACTTTATTAGCTCCCATTTGCTGGCTTAAAACTTTAAAGGTTTTACAAAGCTTCAGAGCTTAAATCCCTTTTCAGTTCTCTGGCTCTGTGATTTTTGCCTTTATTTTTTTTTAATGTAAACCTGTTAAATCTCCTATGGGCAACCTTTTCTGTTTGTAGAAGATCACATAATCTAACTCATGGTGGGAGGAGGCTTCCAAAGATGTACATGCTAGACAAAAAATCTTGCTGAGTTTTGTGTATTTATTTAAGCTCTGCAGAACCTGACACATGCAAAAAATACTTTTGTCCTGTGTCTGAAAAGAACAGTGTGCTTGTGAACCATGTGAGGATCCATTGGCCCTTCTGGTCCATTAGTTACCGCAAGTGAGTGTTAAACAACTTTCAAAATGGGAAAATCCTTTTAAATAAGCAAGTCGTGGGTCTTAGGAAATCTCTGAATTTCTGGTACTAGCTTTTGTTCCATTTGGGTATTTCTTTACTGTTTCAAGGACTGTAAGATCACCTGGAAAAGATTCACCCTGGATATGGAATGGAAGACAGCTAGGGAGGCTGCAATTTCCTATTAGTACTGTTCGGTGGTGCCTTTGGGAAAGAAAATATCACCACATATCTCTTCTCTTGCACTTCTCCCATTCCCAACCATGCTGTGACTGCATCCTGCCCTGCCTTTGTATGCCAGAAGTCAAAAAAGAACAAGGGGGTAATGGGAAATCTGATATAGAAGTCAGTTGCTGAAGAATAGGGATATAATTAATGCCAGTCGACATAGTTTTATGGAAACTAGGTCTTGTCAAACAAACTTGATCTCAATAATGTAATCTCAAAGAGTGGATTGTTAAAGGCAATTGTATAGATGTGAGGTACTTACACTTTCATAAAGCATTTGACTTAGTACTGCGTGATAGTCTGGCTAAAATTTCAGTATTACATGATATCAGTAAAGTGCCTGTTAAATGGATTAGGAACTGGTTAGTAAAGAGCACTCAAAGGCATCATTTGTGGGAAGTATCACTGAATGAGAGAGTGTCCAGGGGATTTGGCAAGAACTGATATCAAGTTCAATGCTATTCAACAGGTTTGTCCATGATTTGGAGGTAACTATCAACCATAGCTGAGTGGTAAGTTTTGCAATGTCACAAGATAGGGTGATAAATAATGAGAAAAACTGTAATATAAAGTGATTAGCATCACAAGGAAAGTTAATTCCACCAAAATGTGTATTAGCAGTCATGTTCAAAGTAATACACTTGAGAGCAAGTACTGTATCTTTCAGTCCTCCATTCTGTAGCTTTATATTTAAAAAAAAGCTATTGCATTCCTTAGAGTTGACCGCAGGAGCAGGAAGGGGGAGTGCTCTGTAACCTACATATATGGCACTGACAGACTGCTAGCAGAATGTCACATATACCTCTAGTTTACAGTTTTTAAAGGAAGGTAGAAAAACTGAAGAGATCAAAGGAGAGGAACCAAGATGACTTGGAATGAGAGCTCAGTTTCAAAAACATTGAGAATGGTAGTGCAGAAATACCTTAATGGAGAAAAAATGCCAGGTGCACTTTTACCCCCTGTGATCAGAGGACCCTTTCAGGACAATAGGAACCAACATCTGGAACCTAGAATAGTTTCTATTAAAACGGCTAGAGAAATTTATATTAAAATAAAGTACATTTCTTTCAACAGAAGAATGAACAAATACTAGAAGGACTTAAAAGGATGCATCTCTTCAGTTCCTTAACAATAGAGTCATTTTAACTCATTATCATTCAGATCAAAGTGTAATTTTGTGGTCTGAAATATAAAGGAGGGCATCCACATGGTCTTCCCTCCCTTAAGTATGATTCCATGAAGTGAACAGTGCTAAAGTTTCCTGTTGGCTAAGCATCATCTTTGTCTTTGCATCATATGAGGTCATACGCAGCCCTGCAGTGTTTCACTGTGCCAATATTCAAAAAGAACAAACCACATGACCAGGTGATGTATTATGTATACATATACACACACACTCTATATCTGTATATAACTTGCAAAAACCCGTTGTTCTTCCATCTTGTGGTCCCAAGCCTTGAGTGTGTTCCTAGCCATGAGAAAAAGCCTTCTGTTGCTAACAGCTTGAGCTACGTTTCCGACCTGCTGCCTTCAGTCATCTTGCTGTCTGGCAGCCTGCTGTATTCCAATATTGTTTTCTGGCCCCTACACCTAGAGCTCCTGACTGTTCTGAAGACTTTGTTTGGTTCATGCTGCTCTATTTTGCTCTTCCTCAACCTAGAGTTTAGGCAGGCTATTTCCGGCCTTCTCTACTTGTAGCAGTCAATGTGGGGAGCTGTGAAAAATTAAAAGGGTGCTAAGGAAGTCTCAGTAGGTCCAGGTAAGAAAATCCTCTGCTGTGTCCCCTTTCTTCGCATCTATAAGTCTGCAGATCTAGGAGAGGGGCAATATTGGAAATACTCAGAGGCCTTGCACAAAAATTAATAGGCAAAGATGGAAACGGACACAGGAAGATATGAGATAGAGGAAGCAGAAACAACAGTATGAGGAGGCTGATAGGAGGTCTTTCTAATTTTTTTTTTTATTAGAAGATTTCAGGAGAATAAGAAAAATTGTTCGCAGCCAAAGCTGCAGTTTTGAAAACCCAGAGGCATATGTGTCCATCTCATGAAAGAACTGCAACACCATCCTGTTTCTTTCTCATAATGGCCATGTGCCTATGTCCTCTCCTCCTGTTTTGTGCTTCCTACGGAGTTGGGTTTGCTGATCTCAGGTAACAGCTGATCCCTTTGTAAATACTGATGCTGCATTCCTGGCAGCACCCCTGCATTCCCACAGTGGTTGTGGCCAGGGTCAGTGACCCTTGCAACAGCTGTGTGCCCTTTACCCTTGCCTTCATTCTCTGTAATGGCACTACCACTGATTTAATACCATTAATGTTTAAGCCTTTCTCAGATCATTCTACTTCCATTGGCCCTCTTCTTTTATCTTAATTTGGCTGGGAGAAATGGCAGCTTTTCTTGTTGTTTGCTAACGAATCTGCCTAGAGCAACTTTGCAGGTGGCAAGGAAGGCAATGTGTCTGTGGCACAGAGCAAAGCCTGCCAGTGTCTCTGTGGACCAACTTTTCCTCAGATATGTTTCATGTTCTCAAATCCAGTGACTTATTTTGTGAGTCATATTTTTTCTGTTCCGTGTGTGATTAAATCAGCACTCTGTAAAGCTTTGTCAGAGGAAAAAAAAAAAATATATATATCTGGCTTGTAGGATAGACAGTATCGAGCTGGTCAGGATTCTTATGTGGGTTACTGCAAATATTTACTGCAGCAAATCTGAGCTGCACTTTTCCAAGGCTATTGCAGCTGTAGGACTGTAGCAGCTGTAGGACTGTAGCAGCTGTAGGACTGAGCCCTTGCCAAAGAAGCACTTATTAATTCACACAGAATGAAAAAGTTCCAACAGGAGAGACTGTTCCCAAAAGGAGAAATTACACCTTTCAAGGTATTTAGCTATGGTGGAGAGGAGCTAAGGTTAAGTTTCAGGCCCAGAAAAGTAGACCAGGAACTCAGGCCCAAATCCCATACATGTGATGCAGGTCTCCTTCTATATGCAGACTTCTGTGCTACCCAATGCAAATTTAGGGAGCCTTCTTTAGCAAATGTTTCCTCCAGACAGTGAATTCCTGCAAAACACGTAGATTCAGCAAACTGAGTATTTCCCAACAAAGCTGGTTATGCCAAAGACACAAGGAAAAGAGCCCCACAGTCCATAAGCAGTTCTGTGGATGAGATGCTGACAAGTAGGTAGAGAGGGAGATGTTAAGAGAGATAATTAGATAGTTGCCCAAGCATGGACAGACTTGTGGCAACTGCTTAACCCATGTCTTTCTTTTGAGTTCTTGCAACTGTCTTTTGTGTTTGTGCTGCAGCATGTGGCAAATGAACAAATTTTATTTGGAATCATAGGGAAGATTGGGAGGTTTAAATCATTCTCTATTGAATGCGGTGTATGCCTGCAAAATACCGTACTCCCTTTCCTTTGCCTATTTCCTTTCTGTGTACAGGAGAAATGGAGCTGTGTTTGGATGCATGGTGCTTTTGTGTGCAGACATGAACTTTGGGATTTTAGCCTGTATGGAAACAAATCCCAACATTACATTTTCTCTACTTTTCCTGTTTTCAGTGCCGTTGTTTTGGAGCAGTTTATTTCAGATTCATGGCTGCTTCTCCTTTGTGCCCATTTGGAGCAGGGCTACTAATCAGTGCTATCAAAAGACATCTGAGTAGATCTTTCATTCACCACCTTACTCTTCCTAGAATTACTGTTGTGCTTGCTTGTAACTGGAAGGATGTGTTCTCTCCAGACTCTTGGTATTGCATCATGTGAGTGCAAGGTCACTTCTACAGCACTGGTTTCCATCCAGCCCCACTACTGCTTGTAAAGCATTCTCTAATAACTGCTTGGCCTTCGGAGTGAGGTAGTCTCAGTCTGTTGCCAGTGGACATCTGGATCAGAGTCATGGCTGGCATTGACCAGCCCCCTTGACAGTAGTCTTGGCAAAGAAGTCAGGAGTTGAACAGACCATCAGATAATTAGAATCTACTGCAGTGACTTGCAGTCAAAGATCCTAAAGAAATGGATGCAGAGGGTCCTCTTGTACTTATGGAAGTAATAAATCCAAAGGAGTAAAACTGGCTCTGAAATAGTTTTGTTTTCTCTGACACAACCCCCTTGCATATGGCAAGCTTTTGCTGACTTTCCTGACCAACCACTATCTCTCCTAGGGGGACTTGCAAAGCCAGGAGATTTATAGAAGCCAGGCCTGGATCTTTCTGTGGCTTGATCACCATCCATGTAATGGTTAAATGTTTCAATTACAGAGTTTTCTATTGCTAGTTGAGGAAGAGACAGTATAGTTCTAAAGGGTAAGCTGAACTTTAAGATCTCTTTTCTCTGTTCTCCAGGTTGAGCACAAAAGAGTGGAGGGTTTTATAAATTTGAAAATCTGACCTTGAAGTTGTTCTTCTAAGGAAACAAAGGGGATGAGAATTAATCATAGCATCTGTATTCAACCTATTTTTATTTTGCCAGTACTTTTACTGAGAAATCTCAACCTTTTCCATTT
>VYZR01001581.1:0-11680 GCA_013400675.1 Oxylabes madagascariensis | reverse complement strand
AAATGTTTTGGCTTTGCAACTGTTCCCTCTAAATCTAAGTTTTTGCTTGAGTTTTTATAGATTTCATTTCCCTAAGGGTCAAGTCTTGCTTGTTTAAATTCCTAATGGCCAGACCTTTCCTCACATCGAATTGTGGTTATTGTGTGTATTTATGATGCTGTAGAAGCAGGTGAGGGTGGAGGTACTTACACGTGCATCATGTTGGCACCAAAGCCTGGCTCCTGAAGGAAGTTCAGCACCTTTAGCTGGGCCAAGAAGAAACCCAATTTTACCAAAGCTGGAAAACGTGCTGTAACAGATGGTCGAAACAGACGTACATTGCTCTTTATTCCAGCTAACTGGATTTGTGGCATTTGCTATCAGGGAACTCTTAAGTGGTGGAATGGCTTTAGTAGCAAGTTGTCAGACTGGTGCTAGATCCTGGAGAGTGCCTCACTGCAGGCGCTTGGTGTATCTCAGCTGACACGGTGAAAAACCAGCTTCAGTGGATGCTGAGTCTGCAATACCTGGAAATCCCTGCTTCTTAAGGCTGCGCCAGCCTGAGGTGCGCAGATGAAGTGGAAGCTGTTCAGTGGTTGCTGCCTCAGCACTGCAGTCAAGTACTTTTTAGCTCTGTTCATATTCCCTGTGCTCTTAACATGTCTGTGGTTTGCTTTTACTTTCTTTGCTTCTGACGTTCAAGTTGGCACTTCACCCTTGCTCAATCCTTTCATATTTGCAAATTCCACATCTCCAGCTGCTTCATACCTGTATCCGTGGGATGCACTAAAGCACACTTAAACAGGAGAGTACTTTCAACAGTGACTTTTAAAATTTTTTTTAAACTTGTACGTATATAGGATTGTTTACAAATGTAGAGCAGGGACTTCTAAGTGCACAAATGTGAATGTAGAGCCATAGCCTGTAGCTGGGAAAGGGAATTTCTAGGGATGGGATACATAATTGTAAATCTGTTTCAGCTTGAGAATTAAGAGGAAAATGCAAATCTTGCATCTGAAACCTGTCTAGCTTTCCTTTTTGCTATCTAGCTCACTGCTGATAATATGTTAATATTTCCACATCTTATCTTGAGAACCTGGGATCTGATGTCCTTTAGACAGATGTGTTCCTGAACTTTATTTGTAAAGAAGTTATAAACTCAGTTGATTGTGACTCCTTCCTGGTGTAGGACACCAGGGTGTTCACACAAGAGCAGAAAGCAAAGCAGTTGGTGCAAATAGCTTGTACAGCAAAGTGTTTTGTGGTGAGCCTAGAGGGGAGCTTTCTGGTTTCGCACTGAATCCTCACAGACTGAAGCTTCACTTCTGTATACGTAGACCTCATTTGCTGTGAAACTGCACAGTAAATTTTAGTGGTCTTTTCAGTAGACTTTGTGCTCTTACTCTGTCAGGGCTGTGATTCTCTTGGCCTCAGAAAGCCTGGCAGAAGGATTCCTGTTGTTCCTTGGCCCTTGCAAAGTTGAAGTCTTGATGTTTTTATTAGCAGTGTCAATACCTAAATATTTTTGCCTGCTGGCTGAGTTTCTCTCACGGCTCACACTGAAGCTGTGGAGGCCAGCTTGACTGGGAGCACCAGGGCTCAGAAGTGAGGGCAACTGTGCTCAAAACCTTGAAGGAGATACAACAGTGGCTAATGATTTAGAATTCAATTTAAAGTGTAATTTGGATATCACAAATTATAAGAAATGTCTATGTTCCAGATGAAAGACTTTTAGTAATAGAAGAGTTGATTTCCTGCCTCTGGATTTTGAAGTATCTAAAGAATAGCATTTACAGTCTAGTAAAATTGGGGTTTAAAGGTGGAGGTTTTTCTTCTTTTAAGTCTCTTGTACGTTAATTTCAATATTAGTAAAACTATTGGTTTAGTTTTTTATTTTTAGTACGAATATTGGTTTTACTTTTTGTGTATTTCTGATGATGATTGTTTCTTTTTTTCAAAGGCCAAGACAATAATAATAAGTATTTTCTTCTATTTTCATCATTTCTTAGTGGTTAGTGCAAACTTAAGAAACTTCAAGTGTAACTTCCTTTTAGTAGCCACTTGCCAAAGGCTTTGGTTGTAGTTTGATCCACAAGGTCACTTCAAGAAATCTTTTTTGCAAGAGAAAAATGTTCATGTAATATTCTGTCTTATTTTTGTATGCCTGATAGTTGCACAGGTCACCAGATCTTCACTGGTATTTTGGACTGTCTTTCAAAAAGAAAAGTAGCAATAGAGGAAATTCTCCAGAGAGTTACATTAGAAAGAAAAGTAATAAAGATAAATGAGCTAAACATGGCTTCAAAACATCCAATTAAATATAAAAGGCAACAGAAGAGTTTGTACAAACCCCATGGGAGGAAAAACTGAAGCAAGCCATGTCTAATAAATCTTTTAGGCTAGCCTAAAATATATGGCAACAGTTACTTTGTTCATGTGTGTTTCTTTTATACTGTATTGCTGCTGCTTCCATGGATTCCTAAAAAAAAAAAAAAAAAATCCAACCAGGCAGCAGCTTAATTTCTGGCTGCCTGTAACTGGGGCCCTTGAGGAGAGAGGTAACAAAATAGATCATCTTCAGTGCCTCTTTCACCATTACGTGTATTTGCTACCTCTGCAGCCAGTTTGTGATGCTGAATAGTCTTTTGGCTGCAGACACATATCCTGATACTGTGATGGGAAAAGCTGGGTTGTGGGATGTTTGAGTGAATTTTAATTAGATGGGAAACAACTCCAGGAGCCAAGTTTTTGCAGCATGAGTCATGATGTGCGTGCTGTGGAGCAGTTCCATCAGTGAGAGTTCTCCCAGAGTAATGACTACAGTGCCTGGCTCTCTGCCAAGGAAGGGTGTGAGTTTCTGGCTTTGTTTACTGAGGTGACTATTAGCTCTTCTCTGAGTAAGAGCTCCTCTAAGTTCCTAATTGAAAAAAATCTACCTTTTGGCAAGTGTTAAACTCAGGGATGAGCAGCTAACAGTGAACTTTGTGCCAGAGGTAATTGTACTGCTTCCAGTGATAACCGAGATTTTGGTGCTCTGTGGAGCCTTTGAGACATGGTGGGTGCCGTGTGAGGTTGTGCTCACCTTGCAGAGCAGGGCCTTTATTCGCAGTGTCATGCATGTGGGAGCTGGGTGGGTGAAGGCTGGAGGTGCCTGTGTTCATACATGGTGCACAATAACCCTGCACACAGTTCATCAGGAAAACAGCTCGAGAATCAGGCTGGAAGAATGTGAAAGCTGGGCACTTCAGAGCCATGTTTTCCATGGCACCGTCACTTCGTTCGGCATAGCCTAAAGGAGCATGTCATAATCATCATGCAGAAGTTTGAGTTGCCTGAGGAGCAAAAAGGGGGCAGATGCCAGAGAAAAATCGGCTCAGCTGTCTTTGTGATAGACATTGCGTGCTCTGTTCAGGAGGGACAGGACTAGGTGCCAGAAGCCAACCTCTCCACGCCTAGTCTGGGGAATTCAAGCTATTTCTGCTAGCAGCCTGATCCTGGTGTTCTTGCCAGCACGTGTCTGTCACGATGGACACCCTCTTGAAGCTAACAGATGGCTTCCTTTCACGCGTGGTTACCTGAGCAATCACAAACCCGTCCGGTGTGCCGAGGGGCGGAGTGGATACAGTTAATTGGGATAGCTCAGAGCAGCAAGTTCATGGCTGATTAGTCAGGCTGCTGTTAATAAAATAACAATTACCTAAGCAGCAAACTTCTTTGAGTTCTTAACATGGGAAACACCTACTCAGTTGCACAAGTGCAATCTTGATGTACCAGGAGGTGAGGGCTTTGGGAATGTGTGTGCTCTTACAAGTTCCTGTGGTGGCATGAAACAGGTAATCCTCCTTTGAAATGGGTATTAGAGAGCTGGTTTAACACCGGTCCAGGCTTTGGAACCCTCTCGGGAAAATGCCTACAGCCGTTTGCTCAAGGAATGAGCACTGTGCCAATCATTTGAAACACTTATGCGTGAAGACACTGAGGCCAAATGTCCGTGACAGTCAGCTGGTGTGGGATATCTGGCATCTGGGATTCCTTCAGGCTGAGGCCTCCCAGAGTCACTCATGGCTGAGGCTGGAAGGCACTTCTGGAGGCCGGCTGCTCCAGAGCAGGGCCAGATAGATGGCTTTTTTGTACAGCTCCAAGGATGGACAGTGCACAGCCTACCTCGCTGGGCAGCTGGCACCAGTGCTCAGTCACCCTCACGAGAAACTGATGAGCTGCACTGGAAAGGACCTGAGAGTTGCTTTTGTGCAACATTTTTCATCAGTGCTTTCTGTGTCACTTCTTGCTGCTGTAGAAGAGAAGGTGCTGTGGTCCTTTTTCTGTGCTGAGCTACAAAGCCTTTCCATCTCCAGAGGTGTTCCATACTGGCTGTGAGCTCTTGGAATTAGCTGAAAGAACTGTGGACAAAGACAGCATATGAGTATTGAACTTCTGTTTTATAAATTTGGTATAGCAGTGGGACTATTCCCCCAGTGCTTTGCCGGCAATTCAATTAGAAGTGGCAGTTCTAATTAAGTGACACAACTGGAGGCGAGGATGTTTCTCTCCTTCAGTTCCTTCTCAGTTTTAAAAGAGAAAGGTTGGGTTTTTTTTTACAATGGTTTCATTTTCTACAATAGTTTCAGTTATTCTATATGGTGAGTAGAACATTGAGCTGTACCGGGGAAACCACGTTAAATGTGGCAGTTTAATAATAGTGGTATGTAACATCCATAATTTGAAGTATTTCCATTAAATAACTTTTGTAGTTATTCAGCAGACTCCAGAAAAACAATTACAGTACCAGATGCTGATATTTAGAGGGGAGAGGAATTGAACAAAACATTATTTTTAATTTTTTTAATGTAACCTCTATCCAGCTGAGAGGTTTTCTGATGAGTAAATTGAAATTCTTTCCTTTGACTCTGAATTACGTTTAGTTCTTGTGGCTTAGTTGTGGTTTGGGCTCCCTTTTTTTTTTTTGAGGGGGGATGGGTTGTCATGAGTGTTTGCTGCCAGTGCCCCATGCTGTGATTGTTTTCAAAGCCATGCTTGCATCAGTGATTGGGGTTTGGCGATAGAACACCTCAGCCATACAATCTCTAATCAGAATAATAAAATTCCTGACTGAAAGTGACAGCATGGGTATTTGGAAAAAATAATGTTGCTGTAAATATGTTCTTATATACTTATTTTCTCTAAATCATCAGGCTAATCAGAGTCAATGATTTCCCAATTAATATTGATTACTTTTTTGTTTTCTTTTGCAACATCAGTAAAATACTGTGCAATGCTAATATCAATGATACTCCAGTATTTCCCTCTTCAATAGCTGGTCTTTGTCACTGTTGCCAGTATTTTCAGTCTCTACAAATATATTTGCAATATATAATATTACAGNGCAGCTCTCCTGTGACCCTTCAAGGCACGGGAAGGGGCTCTCAGGTCTCCTCAAAGCCCTCTCTTCTCCAGGCTGAGCACCTCGAGCTCTCCCAGCCTGACTCCAGAGCAGAGGCATTCCATCCATCTGAGCATCTTCATGGTCTTCTCAACTCATTCCAGCATGGCCCCATCTTATCTTGGAGCCCCCAGGCNTTTTTTCAGAAACGAGGGATAAACATTCATTATCTGGCCAGGTTTGTCATATCCCTGAGAGTGTGTGGTTTTAAAAGATTGATCCTATCTTCAATACGCTTTAGGGGTAGTGGGGATGAACCTGACACCGAGAAACTGGAATGCGTCACCCATTCTTTTACATGGTGGGGTTATTGGGTGGTTCTTTTACTTTCCTGAGGTACAGAATGATTTGCTTGGCCTGTTTGTTTTGCCGACAGGGAGATAACCTAGTTTCCTACTGTTTCCCAAGAGGCTCAGTGGCTTGGGAAAAAGCCAGTGGCTTGGGAACTAACACTGCATGTGCAAATAAACAAGTGTTAATTCCCTTAATAGTGGGAAAAAGCTTAAATCCCTTTAGGCAGGTTTTGTGCAACCACTGTCCATTAAGGAGGATGGCTTTCCTCCTGGGACTTCCTGCCTGCAGCACTAGATGATGGCTTAATCTTCTGCAGGAATTCCGTATAATTACACTTCCTTTGGTTATCTTATCTATCCTTTTGATTGTCTCATGTACACCAATTATGCTCTATATCTTCTGGGTATAATGTATGGCACACAGTACAGAATCTAAGGCAAACACACATTTAAGGGAGAGAGTTGGTTTACCTAGTAAATCACCCAAATTTGTCAAAAGCTGAAGTTTAACTACCTGTTCATGCTTGCTTGAACTTTTATTTGTGGCTGGTTATAAAAATCCTGTTTATTTTTTCCTTGCCTTAATTAAAAGAAGAAAAAAAAAAAAAGCTGCAGACTTCCTTGCTTGGGAGCATCTTTACTTACTGTCTGTAGAACAAGAGGAATGACACCGCTATTGAGTCAGATAAGCTCTTTAGGCATGTCTTACTGGAATTAGACAAATTAGGAATTAGGAGGCAAAACACTTGGAGAATTTCATAGAATCCTAGAATGGTTAGGGTTGGAAGGGGCCTTGAAAATCATCTCATTCCACCCTCTGCCACAGACACCTTCCACTATCCCAGGTTGCTCCAAGTCCCATCCAAGCTGGCCTTGAACACTCGCGGAGACGAGGCAGCCACAGCTTCTCTGGGTAGCCTGTGCCAGGGCCTCCCCACCATCACAGGAAAGGATTTCATCCTTGGATCTAGTCTTACCTTCTGTTAGTTTAAAGCCCTTCCCCCTTGTCCTGTCACTCAAGGCTCTTGTCCCAAGTCCCTCTGCAGCTCTCCTGTGACCCTTCAAGGCACGGGAAGGGGCTCTCAGGTCTCCTCAAAGCCCTCTCTTCTCCAGGCTGAGCACCTCGAGCTCTCCCAGCCTGACTCCAGAGCAGAGGCATTCCATCCATCTGAGCATCTTCATGGTCTTCTCAACTCATTCCAGCATGGCCCCATCTTATCTTGGAGCCCCCAGGCCTGGACACAGCACTGCAGGTGGGATCTCCCGAGAGCAGAGTAAAGGAGAAGAGTGGCCTCCCTTGACCTGCTGGGCACACTTCTTTAGCTGCAGGATGCGGTTGGCTTTCTGGGCTGCACGTGCACGTTGCCAGGTCACATTCAACGTGCATTTGGCCTTGTTGAGCCTTCCGGAGGGTCTCACCGGACCTGCCAAGGTCCCTCCGCTCAGCGTGCCAATCGCACCCCGCAGCTCCGTGCTGTCGGCAGACTTGCTGAGGGTGCGCTCCATCCCGTTGTCCACGTCACTGAAAAAGATGTTCAAGAGCACCAATTCCAGCACTGGTCCTGAGGAATGCCACTCGTCCCTGGCTTCCACTTGGACATTGGCTCTCCTCTGTGATTTGTTTTTTAATGAGAACACTCCTTTTGGGAACTATCTTTTACAAGTATGTGTTTGCAAGGCTGGTATTTCTTTTTTTAATGATTGGTTTTACAAACCAAGTGAATTGCAACTCTCTCTGCAAGAAAATGATTCTAAAAATAATGTCAAGACAATCCTCTTGCATAAGACCATACTCATGTAGCTTAGAGGTCATGGCATCCATGTCCTGGTATCAAAGATTGCTGTAATATAAAGCTTCAGATGGTTAAATGCTATTCATGCGCATGGTATTTGAGGAGGAGATTTGTTTTTATTATGAGCAAAGGCTTAGCAACTTGACAGAGCAGAAAAAAATTAATACAGTGGGTTAGTCATAATCCACTTCTTTGTTTTAAAGCAAGAAGACAATCAAGTTACAACTTAATGTGGAACTCCTTTTTGAGTCTGTTATTTCTGTTGTTTTAGCTTTTTATAGGCCATGTAGAAATACTGACTTTACTTATGACCTACTGTTCGCTAAAGACTGAGGTTTAGACAGCGGGATATTTTTCTTAATGCAATCCTATCTTTAGTCCTATAATACTCGTGCAGCCTACTGTTATTTTTGATGAACTAGTCCTGTAGGCATGTGCTTGTGTATTCTTAGTGTTTCTTCTTGTTATGAAAAGCTTTGGCTTTGATGTGCTGCTTAAATTTCCTCTGAGTCATAATGGTAGCTGCCAAACCATTGTTTTTGTTCTATTTAGACTTGACTGTAGCTCTACAGTTGTTTCCTCTGAGGGGGTTAAAGTCCATGAGCTTTTATTAAGATAAATGTCAGTGATTTTGAGTGGATTTGCATAAAAGAAGCCCTTAGTCTCTGGTAGGATAAGTCATGTATAATGTTTAGTCTTAAAGTAACAGTGACTACAGGAAGTATTGGAAATAGAAGCTGTTGACCTTTTCTGCACAGTAGAATTTCCCTTTCTATTAAATATGGAACACTCTCATATGTAACTGTCAGCGAGCTGACCATTCTCACTGGTCATCTCCTATTCAAAAACATTTAAAGTTTCTCCCTCACAAACAATTAATGCAACATCTTGTAGAAATTACATGCACAAGGCAAAAGATGGTGATCATTGGTAGGATTTCTAAAAACAAGCGTTGCCAAAGTGAAAATCTCAAGTCCGAGATCAGAATTTGCTCTTTGCAGCAGCTTCAGAATCCGTAACTTTGGCCTATCCCAGCCAAGCGGCTGTCACAGATTACAACAGTCTCACGTGTAGTAATTACTCATTTATATTAAAATAAGCTAGCATCAGTCAGAAGGTCACAATTTATATCAAATTATCAATTTGCTACTCCAGTTTACATATTGCAGTAGATGACAGTGTGTTTTGACTTTATAGTGAGCTGCATTTTTTTTTCTTTTTTTATTAGATAATATTGTTTCAATAACATTTGGAAGAAAATGAGTATTTCTTCTTCATGTCTTGCGGCATCACTTGAGAACTTTGAGGGTGCCTTCAAAATTTTAGTTGTCAGACAGAAGTCTGCTCAGAGTTTAGAGTGTTGTTAATGGATTTAATGTGTTTAAGATGGGCTTTGTAGGACTGGAGTTCAGCAAGGCAGTCAAGTATATCCTGCAGCCCATCCCTCTCCAGTGAAGCATTTGAGGGCAAACAGATGCTTTAGTGTTCATTAGACTGATGAGTTAACACCTCAAGTTCCAGGCATCTCTTACATGATTTTTTTTTCTGAACTTACTTTCGATTCCTAACATCTTTTTTCCAAATATTGTTTCCTGAAAACTGCAACTTTCTGCAGGAAATGAGCCAAGAGAACTGAAAAGCCTAAAAAAATTTAAATAGCCTTGTAGAAAACAGAAGCTACAAAAAAATAAGGAATACTGAATGCACTCATATTCATCAGCGGAATTTAAACAGGTAGAGGGGAGGCAGCTTTAAGTTGAGAACCAAAAATGAAAGCAGGGCAGTGAAATAAAGGAAGAGCTCCCAGCATGCAAAACAAAGGACACATTTAGGGATGGAAGGGGAATGGCTGAAGAAGACTAGGCTGACCATTGGCTCTAGGAATTGGCAAGTTTGAGTCACAAAGGAAAATACACTGCTGTAGAGACAGAAGGAGGCAGCAAGGGGAAGATTACGGATGAAAAGTGCATTCAAGTTTTCCTGTTACAGCAAATGTAAGCCTTGCAAGGAGGTGCTACTAGGTGCAGCGCTGGATGGGTGGGATCAAAAGAGGTGATAAGGAGAGGATGGGACACAGGGTGCACAGAGTTAAATGTCAGGTGCAGATTGGTGGCAAACAGATGGAGGTGAGCAGGTGATCAGACTCACACGTCTGGCTCTCAGGCCCTTTCTGTTTACTTTGGCACTGAAGAGTTTACAGTGCTTCATTCTGTTTCAGTAGGTGTGCTGCTTATATAATAAAATATTTAATGGATATAAAACTACTATATGTAATTGTGCACATAACTTACATAAAAACAACAATTAATATATGTATAAAATGCAGTTCTAGACTTCCAGTAGTAGTTTTCTTGCTTTTCTAAATCAGAAGAGTGAAGTGAGTGATTTGCCCACTGGCTGTTTCAATCCACAGCAAATGAGAGTATAAAAAGGTGAAAAAGTAGGGTTTCTTAGGTTGAACTCAGCAGTGTGTGACTGTGTGCTCTTAGGAACTGTTTAAAGGTTCCCAGCAGTTGGGTGAAGTCCAGATTGCATTCATACCTTTCTGTTGATCTCTTCTCTGTCCATTACGAACATTGTTAAACACAAATCATGGAAATAAGTGAAATCATGTGGGCTCAGTGCTTTGCTATTAATGTCACATGTTGTCGTTACTCCTTTTGTCAGCCCACTTGAAGTCAGGTACTCCTCAGTTTTAGCAGCAGTGCTAGAAACAGCACAAATACAGGAGTGGTCATAGCAGGTGTTGCAGAAATCAGGGATAAAGTGTCTGATAAAGTGCCCTAAAGACACTTGCAATGTCTCTGCCTCGTAATCTGTGCTTTTTAGATGGGAATCATGTCTCTGTGTCCATTTATCGATTTCTCTTAGACTATGAAGTGTAAAATACTAACACAGAAAGCGGCCAGGAAGTGGAAGAAAGCCCTGCAGGAACATCAGTCAGCTGAGAACTGTTATTGTTGGAGGCCTTTGCAGCTGAGTACAAATGTGCCTTTTGTTTTCTTAATGCCGTGGGGCAGTATTTGAAGCTCTACAGGTGTGGGGTTTGTTTGATTATTTTACAAAGCATCTTGAATTAATCTCTTTTTGCTTTTCCTTGATATTCAGCAGCTTGGTGAAGAGAAGTGTGTATGGGAACACAGCCACAGAAATAACTGGAGGCATATTCAGTGTCCTGATTTCTGCTCTGTTGATGCTTTTGACCAATGGCCTAATAGAAGAATTGGCTGTGCTATTGTTGTTGCATGCTTCTACCCATTATGGAGCGGGGTATCCATGGAGAAGATGCCTGTGTAACAGTGAACACCTGGCGTGTGATTCTGCTCGGGAATCTTTAGGAGGGGTTAGTCAGAGCACTTGCAGTGTCTGTAATTGTTTATTCTAAGGATGTCCCAAATTCTGAGCTATAAATACGAGGAAGAGGGGAATAAGTAAAGACTGTTCAAATATCTCCCCACGAGCAGGTACTGAATGCTGGAGCATTCATTTTGAAAAAGCGCTTTTGGGAATTGAAGGAGTGTGTTGCCTAGCATTTACTTCTTTAAGAATAGCATAGGGGGTAACTGAGGTTTATCTGTGAGCGCTGCTGTAGCATGAACTCAGTAATGGGAAATTCAAATAGCTGTGTGATGGACTGTTACATGAGTAAATGTGGTTCTTGTTTTATCTTATGGGCTGAAAATGAATGCTTGCAAACTGCTGAAGGTCTGTAAATTGCCTTTCATGAGAACCAGCTCAGGCAGGGGCTTAGTAATGCTGTTGGTCCCCACTGTCCAAACTTGTGGTTTGACCCAAGGGCAGCTAAACACCTCAGAGCCTCACTCCCTCCCTCCTCCCACACCCTGCAGGGGGACTGGGGAGATTGTTGGAAGAAATAAAATTAGGATTTGTGGGTTTAGTTAAAGGTAGTTCACTAAGACAGAAAAGAAAGGGAGAATAATAATAAGTAATAAGAGGAGGATGATGACATACATACAAACATACAAAACAAATAATGCATGATGCAACTGCTCACTGAACAATGCCCACTCAGTTCCTGAGCAGCAGGCCCCAGCCAGTTTCCCCCAAGTTTATCACAGAATGTTTGGGGTTGGATAGAACCTCTGGAAATCCTCTAATCCAGTCCTCCTGCTAAAGTAGCTTCAGCTGGAGCAGGTTGCACAGGATGATGTCCA